>JABCKQ010000307.1:0-10417 GCA_018857305.1 Termitomyces sp. T159_Od127 | reverse complement strand
GGAGAAGAACCAATTAATAGTCTTTAGACACGACCGAATTAGCCATGCTGGTCATTGAAACTACGAAGAGCGTACATAAAGAACGAATATTAACAGGACAGTGAACTACTGAATAGATACCATAACCAATTTAAACAACACCCAACATCCGACGCTCAACGCCCCGAAACGTTCAACCTCTCACCACGCCCACCGTAACTTCCGGACCCCTCGAGCCCCATCCGTCCCTCCTCCCCAACGCGTTTGCACACCTCTCCCACGCCCACCTCGTAAGCGCAAGCACCTCATCGTCTCCGAGGTCATGCCGCACATGCAGCTCCATCGTCACGACCAGCGCCTCGTCTAACGCCCCTCTGCCCTTCCTGTATCTCGATACAGATGCAGGATCCGGCGTTGGAGTGAGCTGCCAGATGTGCGGCGCGGGGAGGTGCAGGACTTGCGGGTGGCGCTCGACCTGGTGGATTTGGGTATGAAAAGTAGACCGAGGGAGAGAAAAGCGGAAAGAGTGAGTTGGATGAGCGTGATAGGAGGGATTGGGTACGAACCTCACGCATGGCGCGTAGGAACGCCTCGGTCTTCCCGCCTGGAGTCCCGCGCGGTGGCGCTGTCTGGAGAAGAGTGGTGCCGAGGACTGCGCATGCCCGATATGCAAGTTTGAATGTGACAACGGTGATCAGCGCTGCGAGGAGGAGATCGCATGTCCGGTGGTGTTCCCTAAGTACGAGGTATATTAATGCGAGGTCTTCATAAAGATAGTAAAGCGACTTACACAGGCACAAGTATAGAAACAAGGATGATGGCGCCAGCGAAGACGAGAGGGCTTACTGTGAAGGGGTTTGAGAATATGATGCCGAGAGGGGTGGTAGGTGGTGGATCGGGTATTTGTGATTTCGATGTTGAGAAGAGAGAGCGTAAAAGAGTTTGGAGAGCTGGTATTCTGCTGCCCGTCACTTTGTTTATGAAATAAGATACAAGAATGATAAAAGAGGTTTGAAACTTACCACTGACGAGCCTCGAATGGTTATCGTAAAGTAGTGATGTCCCGATGACTGAGACGAGCGTGATGAACGCTAAGGCGATGGGGAATTCGATTCTACAATGGGCAGTCATCAGTCATAAGATGCATAAGATGTACATTTGGCAGAGGAGCATACCCAACCAAACTCTCATCATCGTCCCCATGGTGATGGTGATGGCCTTCCGCATTGCCCGCGCTAAGCAAGAGATGTTCCAGCGTCTCCTTGCACACATACACTGACGAGAACATCAGATACACCGCCTGTCCGAACATCATCACTGTCTGCACTGGAGCAATCCTACAAATGTTCAGTTACATCATCCGACGAAACCATGAAAGACTCACCCATAGGGTCTCCGGATGATCCTCCTCTCTCTTTCCGAAGGCGTCTCCCTTTCTCCACCTCTAGGTCTGAGATCCAACCACCTCGTCACAATGTCCCTTAGGCCCACACCGAACGCATCAAACACGATCCAATACCCCAGACCCGTGACGGACAAAGACCCAATCTGTTGCCCGGACACCCACATCCACGCTCCAAGCACGAACTGCACAATACCCGTGACCATCGCACCCTGCGACCGGGGCTCGTCCCACTCTTCGTCTTCGCGGTCAAACTCCCTATCTGGGCTATGAGGTCCGTGTCCGTTCTCGGACACCGGCGAGTGAGATGGGAACCCGCCCGTCGTCTCCTTAGCGGACTGTGGAAACGCAGAGATCGGCGCCCAGGGCGATAGAGGCATCGGCGTGGGCTGGGTGTGCAGCTCCACATCCTGCGTGGGCTCAGACCCGGGCACCCCGTTCGATCCTGGTTCAAGGAAGGAGAAGAAAGTGTGCGACATCGAGTGTTTGTGGTGGTGGCCGCGGCGCGAGGATGACACAGGTTGTATGGGCGTTGGAGCGCGTGTCGTCAGGTCGGATTCAAAGCCAGAGCCAGAGTTGGAGTTGGAGCTGGCGTCGGTGGAGCTGGGTGGTGGACGTCCGCCGAAAGTGAATCCGACGCCGAGAGGTGTGGCTGGTGCTCCGCCAACACGGCGCGAGCGGTGTCCTGGCATGCTGACGCTCGATCCCGCAGCGGGGACAGTGCTTACTGGTGCCTGCTGAGGGATCTCGAGTTCCTGTGTGCCGTCTTCGGCGATGGATGCAGTGGGCAAGGAACCAGGTCGCGGGAAGAATACGGAGAGGTTACGTGAGTGGATTCGGGCGTGCCGTCTCGAAGATGGTTGGCTCGGGTTCAGAGTCGCTCCGGCGCCGTCTGGAGCAGAATTGGAAGTATTCATGGGTGTCGGAGCAGGTGGGAAGGCGTACATTTTTGGTGATGATAGAGAGGATATGGTTGTTGGTGGTGTGGGTGTATGAAAGGAAGGTGCAAGAGGTGAGTGCACGGAAGGAGTGAAGGCAGAGACTGAGCGCGTGCGGGCATGAGTAGGGCCAGTTGGTGCGAGGGACGAGCGGAATAGCGAGGAAGTCGGGCCATTGAAACCGTTGGGAGGATGCTGGACATTGAATCCTGGTCGAAACGGGCCAGCAGAGAGGGACTGGCCCATGTTCACTGACGAAAAGCTCCTTGTGTGTTGAGCCGGTGAGGACACAACGCGGTTCCGGGGTGGCGGAGGAGCAGAGACTATTGGGACTTCATCCGGAGGTGGTTCTGCTTCCATAGGTCGGGCGATTAGAACGATATTCTCGTCTTCGCCTTTGCTAGACCTTCGGCGATGCAAGTGATGGCCTTCCATGGCTCATACAAAGGAGATGACGGTAGAGAACGTGTCAAAGCTTGCTTGAAGCGTGAAGCTGTCGTTCACTAGACCAAACGTACATGTCAAAGTGAGAAATTGTTCATAGATCTCAGAAAAGGACTCACATGTGTGACGATGCCTTGAGATTGGAGTCGATCCTAGTTTCAAGTCCAGTCTTTGAATTCGCGATATCAGAATACAGAAAGATTGCTGTTATTCTACTCACATTGAAAAGAAATCTACTTCAAGTCAAACTAACTGCAATTGACCCTGCTGACGCGAGTGCATGAATGAGACACGACCGTCCTGCGTGTGATGTGGCAACTTACAACGAGATATAGAGAGAAACAAGGTCCAGGGCCCCGCGGAAGTCTATCAGCGATAGACAGGAGAGGAAATGAAGAGTCTATACTCAGAGTCAATACTGTATAAACGATGGTCCGCGAGAAAAGCCATGCCGCACTGACCGGTCGGAGTAAGATTGGGATGCACGTGGTCGCTCAACTTCCTTCACGCCGACCACCATGTTCAATGGCAGTGACGCGTCGCTATACACAAGTTTTCGGTCTTTGTGAGCGCATTGGTGTTGGAATGTAAACTGATCCTCTACTTGATTCATATCTTACGGAGTATATATGCGCTGATGGATTTTGTCAGTTCAACCGGGGTAGGAGCTAACGAACTGCGGCACCGCCTGCCGTAAATGCTACTATTTGCTTATCTATATGGTTTAGCTCTGCCTCATCGCCTCAACAAGAAAGGTGACAGAGTCATGCTATCATCTGGAGTCAGTCGACTACAAGCTGTGATTCTTCTCATCAAAGTCCGAGAGATAATTGGCTTTGAGACCCGCAAACGATTACCGTTGGAAAGGTCATCTCACTCTCGATCTAATCAGACCGCACCCGAATCTTTAGGACGCAAGAATTCAGGGCCTTGCCTGCATCGTTCCTGTCAACAATCCACTTCGAAGCGCACGGGATACTCCAAAAGCGTCGAGTCCGAATCCATACCATGCAAGAGAAAAGATCGGTCTTGTTTCGAGCTTTCCAGCTCGTTCTCGAAGATAGGTGACCCCAACGATCTTTTAGCGAAGACATTTTTGAAACTTCCTCGCTTTCGATTCTCTGAATCCAAGTGGCAGTCTCTTATCTTATCTTTCGCTCTACTTTCGTCATATCTGAGGACTGAACAAAAGGGGTAGGAGTATGTCTATCTGAACTCAAATTAACAACAGCCAAGAGAACGCCAAGGATTAGCCTTTGCCAATCTATCAGATAGTGTTCATGGAAGGTTTGCATGCGGCTTTCTTGTCTTTGGCGAGTCCAGTAGATTGATTATCAGGATCAAGTCGGTGTGCGCATGTGTAAAGTATGAGCACATCGCCTTTGAAGAGATCCTTGAAATGCTTCAGAGTCCTTCCTTGACCCATTCTCTGCGTGACGCTGAACATAGCTAAGAAGAATTAAGAAGATGAGACATTAGTGATCTTTCTTATTACTATCAATGAGGTTTTTCCAGTCTTGCGTTGATTTACATACTTTCAGATACAGCACACGCTTTACATGGAGTGGAGAGGTCCTCAGATCTGGCTTGAAAGATGCGGGACTCTGCCCTTCAATATGAGATAGCCATAAGTTCCGTCCCCTGGTGGTCGAAGAACACTTTTCAGCCTTCGAGGAAATGGGGTGCTTGCAAATCCCCGCCTAGACCCACTGAATTTATCGCAATTAATACGATGGTTGAAAACTCTATCAACATCCAATAATGGACTCTGTTACAGTAGGAGGACTAGCTCCATGTTATGTAACATAAAAGGCTCATTCGAACCATTCGTTGCCCCTCAGACCAGAACACGCGGTGTTCAGTGCTTGAAGATAAAAAGTAACGGAAACAAATTCCAATCGAGTATAAGATATCTTCAAACTCTAACGTCCATACCCTCGTCTAACAATATCTGGAAACATTCCAAGTCCAGGGGATGATGGTCCCATCGCCCGACCTCCAAAACGCTCAGGGTAGCGATATCCTCGAGTATCGACTGCCTTGACAACGCCATTGCCGAGAGTGCACCCTCGCGGGTCGAACAATGTCCCAGGACAAGCGTCTCAAGGCGGGGCAAGATGCTTCTCTCCGGAGAACTACGCTTGAGCAAATGCATCAATTTGTCCGTGGTACGATGCCGAATATCAAGCGCGACCAGGGACGATAGTTCTGGGAAAGAGAGGATTTCAGTTACGACCTCCTCAGCTTCGGCCGCGGGGCTGTCATACGTGAACGCTTGTAGATGGCATCCGGACCGCGTGAGTAGATCTTTCAGTGCAGAGGCATGAACACGCTCTGTGTCCCCTTTGCACACATGGACATCAAAGGACAGAAGTGCGGGCAGTGTGAGATGGTCTAGGACTGTATTGGTGGGCTGGTTAATCCTGAGTGTGAGGGACTGGACGCTTGGGAGCATGATAATGCCCTTTGATTGGCACTCGTTAGATGATTGTAAACGCAAGGCGAAATTGTCTGTATATCGGAGTTCGACGAGGTTCTGACACAGTGGGAGTATTCTGAGGAGAGACTCGAGTGACGCAGTGACCTCGATGGTTGTGAGCTGACCCCAGGGGATCTCGTCGAGATTACGCTCTAGGTATTCCATTACCCACCGCCCATTGCGAAGCGAAGGAGAGGAATGAACCGTTCGCCGAACCTTCTCCAATGACGCCATATCGGTGTCAGCGTCGCGGCTGATGATTGAGGCTGTCTCAAGAAGGGGAGAGGAGCCTGGAGAAAGGCCGGATATGATAGCAGGTATTTGCAGTAAGAAAGTAAAGTCATTCGTCTTCCAACGATATGCTTGGGTGACAGATAAGGACATGATCTCTGCTGTACGCGGGTTTTGTCGTGAAACCTCTGGATCAGTTGCGATACATTCGACGAAGCGAACATCAAGAGGAGAGTTGCCTGAGAGGCTAAGGCAGTGACCGAGAAGAGGTGCAAGTTGCCGTTTGTCATAGCAAACTTGAATGTCGATAGAAGACCACAAAAGTGGTGTGTAAAAGGCTACTATTCGCCATTGCCCACACACTTGAGCGAGTGCCATCGGGTCCAGGAACGTGTCTCGGTGAAGGGAAATACGGGGCAAGGTCCCGGCGTGAGGAGGATGGACTTCCCGATTATCATACACTTTGTCGTAAAGTGAGAGAAAGATTTCCACGAGAACCTCGATAGGGATATTGTTGAGAAGAATGTGTTTCGCAATTTCAGCATTTCTGAGCCTGGCTTTTACCGAATTGTAAGGAGAGATGGATGGTGTCAATGAATCTTGATTCTTTACATAATAAGAGAGGATCAATTTGCGGTGTAGAAGTTATGATCGTTGAACTGCTCACCTGACGACAACCTATGGCCATAATCGTATGCTTCAACAACGTGGAAGGGTATGTTATGCTCCTCACATTTGAGCAGTGTTATATTATAAGAGCTCCGCTGTCAAAAATGTCATCAAGATAGAGAAGGCACAGTGCACAATCGTATTTTGTTCCAAATACGGAAACAAGGGGACGCATAACAGGCGGGGGAACTTTATAATCATTGTTCCTAAAAGGTAACAAGGTCAAGCCAAGGCGAAAGGAATACACATTGTGCATAGTCAAATTGAAGTACCGGCTCGTTCGAAGGTAAAGAGAGTGCCGAAGATCTGTTTTTGGAAAAGCGGAACAGATTACCCGTGTCCAGTATACATACTTGCCTCTGCGTTCTGGATGTTGAAACTTGATCAGTCCTTGAACGACAAGAACTCAAGTTTGCAGCAAGGGCTGGTATCAAAATTTGACAGATGAACAATCTCAAAGTAAACAAATCGATCTTATTCGAGTTGTATCAGATGACTTGTAGGACGGCGGAGGTAGTATAAGACATGCTAACCGGCTGACCAGCTTGTACTGAGAACCAGGGTCAGGACTGAAGTACTGAAGACCTGAAGCTTGAAGATCGATCTGTCAAAATTGTCTGAGAGGTAATCAACCTCACTGCCAGTGGCTTCCGAGTCGACCGTGACGAGTGTCGCAGCAACTAACATTTCCAACAGCATCAAAGTACACGGACAAGACCAGTTGTTAAACTTATCTTTGTCTCATTCTTTTATACCAAGGCTATCGTTATTTTCAGCTCCGCAACTGGCCTGATAATGAAAGCAAGCATAATCTTCTTCTATGTATGGTACACAAGATACGCAAGATGATGGTAGTGCATACAGTAATACAAGCATAGTTTGAGGTAATGACGCGAGGCGTCGCATACGGAAGTGAGAATCCATAGGATCTGATAAGTGTACATTTATCTAGGATTTGTCAATTGTGTCAAAAGTATTTCTGTACCAGCGTAGAGCGAGTGGTGCATCTGGGTACGGGGTCAAGAAACCAAGAACGTAGAGTAAAACGGACAGCAAACAGATCAACAGGAGAAGTAATGAGTTCCTTTTGGCAGTTGACAGTCCAGCCAACCACCATTTAAATCTCAGGTTGAAGTATTGTGCGTCTTCATGAGCTTTTTTGAACGAGTCAGCCATAGATATGTTGCCGACGAACTTTGAATGCCACATATTGTTGACTTGCAATTTTTTGCCGAAAGACTTGAGAGATTCTACTCCAAGTTCGACGTTCTCGCGGATTGCACGTTTCGTTTGGGTGACTTCAGAGACTGTCGGTTCTGCGGGCGTGAACCATCAGACACTTTTAGAAACAACACGAACCATATCTCACCAATAAACGAAATACAGTCATAGAGCTCAAGCAGCATCATGACTGCGATCGGTGACAGACTGTCGGGCGTACTCGGTTCGACAGCCTTCCAGTGGACTGGAGAAACGGGCTGGACAGTTGTAATCAGACAATCAGATCAAGACAAGCAAAAAAAGAGCTGACAATGCAAGTCTCCAAGTTCCAGAGTTTCTTGATATGCCTTAGATCAAATGAACCGTCTGGTTCCAACGGCAGCACTGCTTCTAAACTAGCCCGCCAAAATCTTCGATGGAGAATGTCCAAAGACATAAACAGCCGAACGTGGACATACCTAAGATTACACTTTAGTGAGAAATATAATTGGAGAAGAACCGTACCCTTGGGGAACATGAGGTCGTTGACGCGTCAAAAATACTCGATATTTGGAGGGAAGCTTTTCCAAGGTGTTTTCGTAATCCCTACAGTGCTCAGAAGGAGACTTCAAAAATATAGAGGGTCCAGTGAGAGCGCGTCCGATGCTTGAGTCATAGACCTTGCTAAGTATTTGTTTTTGAATTGGGATGCCGCGGAACTCGGTATGCCTGTATTGATTATCGCGTTGTTTCCTGGTAGATGCAGCCATCCGAGAACGATAGATCTTGACGTCTCCTTCAAATTGATTCGCGAGACGAACTAGGACATGAGACGGTCCTTGCCAAAAAGCTGACAGGATGGAATACGAGACGTCTCGCGAATTTATTTGAAGGAGAAAATACAAGGTTGTCATGAGGTGGTAGGTGGTTGTCTAGAGGTTGTCATACGGTTGCGACGTAACTGTCTCCGAACTTTGTAAATACAAGGAATAGACGAATCAAGCAGAAAGGCACCCAAAAACAATGAACTGAAAGTTATCATGAATAATGATTCCTATATGGGCCCATGTGCAAGAAAGAAGCATCAAGATCAGGCCGCAAAGCTATCTACAAAAAAGAAGATCGTTAGCAGAAAAGGGATCGAGTACAAAGGTTTTGGGAAGAGTTTTCGCCAGTTGTAAACCATCGGTACACGTGGGAAGCGTTTGCCAAATCAAGTTTAAATCCAGTTTTTCGAGAACCTTCTGGGCTCGCGAATGAGAACCAAGGCGAGGAATCAAATCAAGACAAGGGACCAAAAGATAACGGCTCAGAATAATCATCGTTATGAAATTTCTGGACGGATCTTTCCACTGAGACGGTCGTGGCTGTGCCCGAGACCAATCAATAGATCAAACAAATGACGTACCGTTGACTTGGACAAATACTTTTTTCAACTAAGATAGGGCTCATGTTCAGATCTATCGATCATGAAAGCTTGAGACCACAACTCCATAGTATTCAATAGCTGACAACAATCTCTTAAACCATGCAAGGCATTGTGTCATTTAGTTGCACTGCAAGGTCCTTGAGACCCTGCTTAACTGGTGCCATTGATCTTGTCTAATTGCCAAAAGAGCTTATCTTCATATGCTCCATTCCAGTGGCTGTAATTTCCCTCAGTGGCTGTATAGGCCATTGTTGGGAGGAACCAGGAGTAGAGAGCCATGTGTCCAATAACATCTAAAAGAAAGTGAGATAACTAGATAGCAAAGCAAAGCAAAGGCTTACCAGTTTCATAAGTGTAGATCCCAGGAATGAGGTTGAACTCTATCTTGGTGGATTCATTGTCAATAAACAGTTCAGTTGTATTTGGGTTGCAAATAGTAATCATTGTGTTTGATGTTTGGATTCTCCAACAAGCATGTAGAATCTTGCAGCACAGATGAAGAACAGCCATGATCTCTAAATGGTACCCCCTTGCATCAATGCAGTATGGTCTCAAGGCTGACCGTACCTGGCAAACAATGATGTGCTGTTCTCAAACCACATGATGTAAGAAATCAAGCTGAGACGACCTAAGATCAAACATAGAAGTTAATCCTCAGTCTCTTATAATCGACTGCTCATTGTACTGTACCTAAGATCAAACATAGAAGTTAATCTAAGTGTGTACAGTAAGTTATATGTGTCTAATAAGTAATGCAAGTACTCACTCTCAGTCTCTTATAATCGACTGAGGGTGTTGTCTAAACTAAATGTCCTTATATATGTGTGTGACGGACAATGCTCTTTTGGCTGAGGTGGCCAGAAAAAGTATGTGTGATTAGGTGAAGGGTGGCCAGTTGATCAAATATCTGTGGTGGCCCTTACTGATTAAGTCCAACACATGATGCCAGAACCTTATGATTTCAGCACAGCTGATGACCAAGAATGGTTTGTGGATGAACTTCTTCTATATAAGAATGGGACGACACATAGGAGAAAGGCATGGGCATGGGAAATGTGGGCTGCTGACATAAAAATGGCCTATAAAAGGAAAGTCTCTTATGTAACAAGCTGAGTTTATGGGGTTGAAAAGACGTCCCATGCACATGGGATGAGTTTGAAGTTTTGAACTCAGTTTCAGAAAGCTCAGTGCCTGTTTGGAATACTGTTCAGGCTATTCTTTGAGCTATTCTTAGGCAGTTTTGGACACTCTGTGTTGGTACTGTGCCTGTTTGAGATACTTTTCAGGCTATTCTTTGTTGTTTTCTATTGAGGCTAGTGTAAGGGGAGCGCTCACGTCTGTGGAACTTCTTCCACAGAGCTAGCGGGCACCAGTGACAAGTGGGAGTCAAGTGGGCACAGAGGCAGGCAAGAGTCAGACAAGGGACTGGCAGGGCTTAGCCAAGTGGTCGGACGTCACTAGAGAGCTTACAGTCAGTTCAATGTGTAGGCCAGAAGAACACTGCTATTGTTCAGCCTGGGGATATTCTATTCACAGGCTGCCTATATATACTACATCAGTGGCTGTGCAGTTACTAATACTGTTTAACTAATTGGGCCCTGGTATGTAATGGAGTATGACTAACAATAATCAATGCTGAGTAAGGT
>JABCKQ010000306.1:0-10432 GCA_018857305.1 Termitomyces sp. T159_Od127 | reverse complement strand
GTGTTCGTGCACGGTGAATTGGCATAAGGTGGATTCGCCCAGTAGACTGAGCCCCCGAGGTCAGCGGAACCTGACACACCCCAGCATGACCAGCAATCACTACTTGCTTGCTGCTTACATCCCTGGTCCTGCCCTGGTCTCACATGCCCCACATTTCCTTAACAGTACTTGCCATGTAAGTGGACATTGAGTTTGCCACATAGAGAATTGCCCAGTGATATGAGCCTCCATGGTTAGTAGAATCTGATAGACTGGAGGAGAGAATGAGAAGAAGAGGAAGAACTTAGAGACTTGAGTCAGAGAGAAAGAGAGAAGCAAAGAATAGATTCAGAGCAGAGATACAAGATGAGTAGAGAAGAGAGTAATGAGATGATACGAGGCAAGTAAGAGAAAATGTGAAGCAAAATAAACAGAGTCAAAACTAAAGGAAAGCAGAGCACAAGTCATGAAGAAAACAGAGACAGAAATACGGAACTATGGATGCAATATCAAGACTACTGTATTAGAGGCTATGCTACAACTTATATACAAGAAGTGGTAAGTAGGCCCTGAGCACAAGTCTGGGCCTCAGTGATGAGTTGTGGCACTGGGGCTCTCCATGAGGCCTGAGGATCATGCAAGGCTGCAGTGGATGTCAGTGTAAGGTTGTGTGGTGCAAAAGAAGCTCCCAAAGAAAAGGCCTTGCTTTGGGAGCATGGAAGGCATGTAACATAGAGGGGGCAAGGAGTTGAGCAGGGAGGAAGTGTGGAGTGCAGAGGTTAGACTGAGGGTGATGTGTTGATTGTAATGCATGATGGATGCTCAGTTGAGGCTGGAGTAAGTGCTGAGGATTGCCAGGGACCAGTGCTGATGTGGCATTGGCAGTTGGTGATGGCTAAGGAGATGCTGAGAGAAGTGGTGGGTTGGTGTTGATGTGGTGATGATGGGCAGTGATGGCCTGGGAGTTGCTGAGATGGGTGGTGATGAGTGCCAAGGGTGGCCAAGCATGTAGCAGTCTGGGTCCAAGGCATTGTGAAGCTGGTTTGAAGAGGTGGGAGTCTTGGGACTGTCAGGGGACTTCCATTCAACTTCCATTTTTTGGCACTTCACTATGCCCTGCCTATCTCCTACGCCACTCCCTGAAACCTCCAAGGCTTGCTCTAGACTCCTGGGGCTTGTTTTAGACCCTTGGAGATTGCCAGAGGTCATTTTCTTTTTAGAAAACCCCTGAGCACTCCCTGTTCAAGCCTTGTCCAAGATTAAGGTTAGCTCCAATCAACTGTAGAGTTGTTCCCATGCCCATGCCACCCACTGATGCACTGCACTAAGCAGTGGGGATCCTTAGACTTGCTATCTTTGGATTTCCCTTTGCTAGGTGATTAGTTACCTATCAACAAGCAAAGATCAAGTAGGCCAAGAGCAAGGGCAAGCAAAGAACAAGTAAGAGGCAAGCAAGGCAAGCAGAGGTTTGGATGTCACTAGAGAAGTGCACAGTTGATTCAATGTGTAGGCCAGGAGAACACTGCTATTGTTCAGCCTGAGGATCTTCTATCCTACAGGCTGCTTATATATATTGTCACGACTCGCCACCAACCTCCTTAGCCCCAGCTCCAGGGCTCCAACCTCCCCAAACCCACCTCCATGGCCATCTCAGGCCTGGACCACTACTCGACCAACCTCCTTGGCAGCTCCCAGCCATCACCACCCATCACCGCCACCAGCCACCACCACCCCCAGCATCTCTTCAGCTATCACTGCCTGCGACCACCACATCAGCACCAGCCCCAGCCATTTCCAATGCTTCTCCAACCTGGCACCGGCAACCCCTGGTGCTCCTCTGGCCTATACTGAGGCTCCCATCATGCATCACAACCACGCATCACAACCGGTCCAACCTCCACATGCCACACCCAACTTCCACTTGCCTCCTCACCTCATTGCCATTACATGTCTCCACAGTCCCAAAGCAAGACCTTCCTTTCCATAGCTTCCTTTGCACTGCATGACATGTCTCAACCTCCACTGCTGTCTTGCACAATCCTCAGGTCTCACCTCAAGCCCCAGCACTACGACTCATCACTGGGACCCAGACCTGAGCCCCAGGGCCTACTTACCATACAGTATATAAGTCGTAGAGTAGCAAGTAGTACTCTAGTCTTGATATTGCCATACTTCCTGTCTTGTATTTCATGTTTTGTCTCTGTCTCTTAGTCTCATGTGTTCTGGTTTTCATTCTCCAACTCTGTTTCATTTTGTATCATACTTGTTTTGTATTGCCTTGTTTCTCTTTGTCTCTACTCATCTCGTACTCTTAAATTATCTCTGTTTATTTCTTTTCCGCCTCAAGTCTCTGAGTTCCTTTTCTACTCTCTCATCTGTCACCTTCATCTTGTTCTGTTTCCCCTTTCCCTTATCTTATCTCAACTCTTTCCTTTTCTGGCTTGCTTAGATCTCCACGTCTCCCACCTTTGATCCCAGGACTCTCTAAGTCCCTGCACCCACCCTGGCCTTCTATTTGTTAACCCTGGGACTTGCTCACACACTAGTGCTTGCTTTGTCCTCTTCCCTTGCATCTCTGGGACTTACACTTACTCCAGCACTTGTCTTCCACCCCTCTTCCCATCCCTAGCACTCATATCTCTGCCCCAGCATGATTGGCAATCCTCTGCTTGCATTCCTAGTCCCACTCCAGTCTCTTATACCCCACGCTCTCAACAGTATGTTGTATCTGTGGACATTATGCATGCCACATAAGGGATTTACCCAGTGGACTGAGCCCCCATAGTCAGCAGAACCTGACATATACTACATTTGTGGCTGTGCTATTACTAAAACAGTTTACTAATTTGACTCTGGTATGTAACGGAGTATGACTAAGAATAATCAATGTGTTTCAGCATATAACTCATCAAGGCTGACTACTATAAGACAGAAGGGGATAGAATGGGCTGGGCAATTATTTAGATCTGCTAGAAGTAGGTGTATTGTTGAACTAAGCTTGGAATCAAGTTGTACTCAGCATTGGTGTGTTTTCCTAGGTCCTCTAAGTGTTTCACACCCTGCAGCTCCAGGTATTGTTTCAATGCCTATAGATCTGTGCAATGTTGCAGTGACTCCCACATTGTAGTTTGCAAACTCACTGTGCTTCAAGCTTGAGGTACTTGGAATTATTCCATTCATGGCTGACAATCTTGTCAACAAACCATTCCTGATTTTTGGCTACATTGAAGTCATAGAGTTCAGGTGTTGCTCTATCTGGGAGAGTGCATTGTCACTCAATTTGTATGGTTGCAATAGCAATATATGAAACTTAAAGACAATCCTTCTCTCCTTCTCTTCTGCAGAGCATTAGGGAACTTATAGACATAGCTTGACACCTGTGGCTTGGCCTTGTTTACATGATAGGACCCTACCCACTTCGGACATAACTTGGATGATCTGCCTTTATGCAGATTGAGGTTCTGCATCAACAGAAACACTAGATCACCCACAGCAAGCACTAGCTTGTTGCCTCACTTTGTATTGGCTTTACATGTTTATCACATGAGCTTACTTAACAACCACTCTCTTGGAACCATGACATGTGTTCACCACACATGTTGGTAGTGTAGATGATATTTTTCTTGACTGTAAAGCAAGAATGGTCTGTTGAGTAATTGACATTTTCTGTAAGGGCAACCTCTGGGAGTTGCAGCATAATTACACAACTAGCAGAGGGGAATACAAAGTATATTAGAGACAGTGTCCAAAGTCTAAGGATTCCTGCTACCAGGCATGATGCATTGGCAGGGGGGCTGAGGCATGGAAACAGCTATACAGGATGAGTGGAGCTAACTCCAACCTTTGACAATGGCAAGGGAAGTTTGAGATGCTCTGGAGGTCTGGAGCAGGCCTTGGAGGTTCTTGGAAACAAAGCAGTATGGGTGGAGCAAAATGGTGGAGGGATGGGAGCCCCCTGGCAATCTCTTGATATAGTTTATCATGTATGTACTTACTATTTATTTAGGTTATGAACTACCCATCTTCCAAATTGGAAGGGGTGGGTTTGTTTGTATGTTCTAGCAAGCCTTCACCAGTTTAGAGGTATCTGATATTGCCAGAGTTTCTAGCTCATGGACAGCAATGTTTGTGCAGCAGACAGTAAACTTCTTGGACATAAGCCCTGGCAGTTCTGCTAACCTGGTCCTTGAACATACATTGCTCCAATTCCAGTCTTAGAGTCATCACATATGAGCTAGATTGGCTCATTTCTTTGCAGGTCAATTGGTCTTAGAACTGGATTCTTTGCACAGATTTGCTTGAAGTCATGGTCATCAGTGGCCCAATGTACACCAAAATGTTTGGCAGAAATGTGCCAATAAAATCAACCAGTCTCACAAAACATTGGATGTTATTATTTAGAGATGAGCTGAAAGGTTATAGGCCACTTCCTAACACAGCACATGTCTCCAGTTCTACAGGAAGGTTGGCAAGTTTGCTTTTTGTCACCTTGAACAACTATTTGTGAGTACCCGTTATGAGCCAGATTGGCTCATAAATGTGCCAATCTTGTTGGCTAGCTTCATTAGCATAGGTTTCCAGGAGATATGCTGCTTGTAATGAGCTGTTGTTTTGAGTGCCTACTCATAGTGTACTTCATACACTAAGAACTCCTCAACCATAGTAACAGGTTATTGTTAGGAATCAGCAACCAACACATCTCTGCTTGTATTCTGTCCAGGAATGCTGCAACATGTCATGAGACAAGTCCATTTAGTGGACAACTGGAATGACCATGTTAATTATCAACACATCTGCAATCAAGACTTGTGAGATCAAGGTGAGTTATTAATAGACAACCAAGACATGGTGTTTAAAGGGCATGGAGGTGTTATGCCTATAGATGATGTGAGACAGCAGTTTGCTGCAAGGACTGGAGAACCAAACAGATATTTGGAGGATGGAGGCAGTAGCAATGTCCTCCACAGTGACCAGGGGCAGGATTGTCATAATAATGACTGGGATGGAAGAGATCCTCAAGACAATCATAGGCCTCCTGGTTGCCAACCAGACATAACTATAACTTGGGCTCCACAAATTCAGCATCCTGAACACAGAACAGAGGAGCCCCATCATCAAGGAATTAGGGTGCAGTCACTGCCCTCACCTCATAACTTGCACACAAGCATGCCTGGAATGAATGAAGCAGTCAAGATCTATATGGATCATATGCATGACCACCTCAATTGTCTAGTTGATGACTCTCTTGGTGTTAGATTTAAGTTTCCTGATGGAGTCAAGCCCAGTCGATCTGATGGAAAGCATATTTAAGTGTATGCCAGAGGACATAAGTTCTCTCAGTTGGAAGACTGGGCCATGGATGTATGCTACCACTTAGCAGCTTGCTGCTATGGTGGAGATAAAATGGACCAGGAGTGCATTTTTGTGCTCCATGAGTTTATTGATGGAGAGGCATGGAACTGGTTCCGCTGTCATGTCCTGCATACAAATAGGGACAAGTATGACTGGACCTTCAAAGAGGTCCTAATTGGATTGTATAACCGCTTTGTGAATGTGGCAACTATGCAGGAGGCTTGTGAAGCCTTCTGGATGGCAGTATATGACACTCAAATGGGCATCCAGACCTTCTATAACAACCTAGTGGGTCATGTGCAGAATATAGCCGTATACCCAGATGAGTTCACCATTTAGGAGACATTCCTAGATGGAAAAACAGCTGAGATGCATCATGCACTGATACATGACAATAATCTATCACCAGAGGTCAATACTGTGACTAAATTCCTGGTGTATGTAATACACTATGAGCAGTCCACATGGACTACAACTCTTTACAATTAGTGCAGCTCTAACCACACACATGGATCTTGCCAACCCATAAAGATGGAGACTTTCTTGATGAAGCATTCCACAATGGAACAAAACCACAACTCGCAGTTTGTCGTATGGCAGACATTGCTAGCAGACCATAGGCCTGGACCTGGACTGACTGATAATGTACCAGTGGTGAAGGCCATGTGATATGGGCCTGGAATAGGCCAACTTGGACCACAGGCAACACAAGATGTTCCACCAAACATGGGCCGTCCCAAAGCCGCCCTTGGTTGCAGTGATGCAAGCCACAAACTTAGTGGTGTAGCCTCACAATGCTACAACTGTGGCTGAGTAGGTCACTACTTAAGAGAGTGCAAAGCACTGAGAGTGCAAGTACAAGCTCCCCATATGGCAGCAGTAGGAAGGTACAGCAATATCAAGACTAGCATGCTACTGACTACTCTACAACTTATATACTGTGTGGTGAGTAAGCTCCAGGGCTCAGGCCCAAGTCCTGGTGGCGAGTTGCAGTGCCGGGGCTCAAGGTGAGACCTGGGGATTACGCAGGGCAGTGGTGGAGGTTGAGACATGTTGCATGGCATGGGAGGTCTTGCTCTGGGAGTGCAGAGACATGTAGCAGCAAAGCGGTGAGGAGGTGAGTGAAAGCAGGGCATGGTGTGTGGAGGTTGGTTTGGTGGTGATGTGTGATTGTGATGCACAATGGAGGTCTTGGCACAGGCCAAGAGGAGCACCAGGTGTTGCCAGCACTGGCGTTGATGTGGCGGCTGTGGTTGGGGAAGCAGCAAGAATGGCTGGGGCTAGTGCTGATGTGGCGGTGATGAGTGGTGATGGCTGGAGGGATGCCAGAGGTGGTGGTGGCTGGTGGCGGTGATGGCCGGTGATGACTGAGTTGGTTGGGTAGTGGTCCGGGCCTGGAATGGTTGTGGAGGTGGGTTTGAGGAAGTTGGAGTCTCAGAGCTGGGGCTAAGTTCTGGAGGTCAGTAGTGGGTTGTGACATCACTCCCCCTTCAGCATTGAGACCCTCGAGATGTGTGGAGGTTGTGGGTGGCTGTGCTACTTCTGGTGTTGAAGTCAAAGTCTGGCAGCCATCAAGAAGTCCCACACACAAAATAAAAGGAAAAAAAACTTCGCTAATTTTTTAGCTGTTCTTCCTCTATGTCGCTGTCCTTGTTGTCCATTCCTCCCCTGTCCGACAAAAGTAGTACTAGTGCCTGGGTGGTCTATAGGGAGCACCATGAGGCAACATGTTGTAAGTTCCTGTCATTCTGATGTCCTTGCATACTGATGTGTCATGTTGCAGGCATGTTGTCATTGGCAGCAGAGCCCTCTTGCATACTCCTAGAAGTTGTCGTGCAGCGTCAGCCCACCCACTCTGCTCTGGTGTTGCTGGTCTGTCCTTCATGGCCTTCCTTGCCCCCAGAGGTGTTTCACCCAGTGCCTGCAGCCATTGAGTGGCCCAGGTGGATGTAACCTCTGACCATTTTGTAGCAGCAGTGGGTTGTTCCCAGAGCCCTCCAACACAGGTATGGTGTTGGATGCATGTTCTAATGAGTGTCTGGTCCTTACTCTTGAGCCTTTCTCACTGCTTTGTCAGTGTATGCTTTGCGCCCATTGAGAAATCCTTTGCGAGTTTGAGGTGCTGGTGGCTGGAGTTGTCAGGACTCGTTGGTATGCCTCTCATGTCGTTCCATGCACAAGAGGTGTTTGGTATCTCAGTTGTGGCGGGCAACGTGCATGGCAGCGGAGCAGGAGTGGTCGTTGGAGTGGGTTCTAGGGCAAATGGGTGAGGAGGGCAAAGCCGTGGTTGGCAGATGTGGTGACTGGCGGTGAGCAGACTTCATGTTCTGGAGAGAGTGGGGAGGATTGGTCTGAGTTGGGAAAAGAGTCCAGCAGGAGTGGGAGAGCCAGCTCTGGCCCTGCTGATCAGGGTGAGCCCGCCGTGTGGCAGGCAGAGACCATTGGCGGTTGCTTGAGGTAAGTGGCAGGTGTCCCTGCCTCTCAAGGTGGGCCCAAGTAAGAGGCCCTTGAGTGATACATTGCTGGCAGGCTTGTCGGGACCCCACGTCTTCTTGCTGACCTCAGCATGCTCCCAACTCTCACTGCAAGAAACAATGGAGCAGAGTCTGTTGGCGTTGACCATAGAGTTGTGCCGGCAGCTACAGGAGGTATATAAGCAGTCAGAGCAGGGGCAGGAGGAGGTGATGGCAGTGACAATTGGACTAGGACAGGGCTTGGTGGGACTGCAGATGCAGGTGGTGGAGTTGGAGTCAAGAGTGATGACTGCGGTGCTAGAAGAAGGGCAAGCAGTGAGGGTAGCACAGGTGGCAGAGCGGGAGGCAATTCGGCAAAGGAACTGGGTGTTGAGGGAGGCAGTGTCCAGCCAGGAGGGGGTTTTGCATAAGTGGCCGCTCTGCTCTTACCTCCATAGCTGACCCTGGTGTAGGATGTGTAGAACACAATGTAAAAGTAAGCCTCAGTTGTTCCACTAAGTGTATGAAACAGCTGATATTAGCCTATAGAATACGATGTAAAAGTAAGCTACAGGTAGCGTAAGTATGTAGTCACAATATTTTAGTAGATGATTTGAGCTCACCCTCAGTTGTTCCACTAAGTGTATGAAACAGCTGAGGGTGGCAAAAATTGTAACTGGTATTTATGCCAACAAAAATAAAATAATGTTTGGAAAGAAAATAAAATTAAGAAAAGAAATAGTATAACATATCTGTGGATGAAGACTCGATTTGGTAATGACAATCTGTCTGTAAACTAGAGTGTAATCCAATGAGACATCTTCCTCAACAGGATGGGTCCAGGAGAACTAGTTGCTCCTCGACAGTGCATCAGCGGCCCAGGCATCACTCCAGGATGGTGTTATGTGGATGCCATTTGACTTGCTCCTGGAGCTGGACCATGTACTGGATCAGCTGAACCTACTGTTGGTGAGGCACCAGCAGTGGAATGCAATTGCCCTGGAGTTGTGGATGAACATGGCGGTTAATGTGGGGGAATCATTGTTGTTGCAGGAGGATCACCTGGCATTGTTGGTGGCTCAGATAGAGATGGTAATGGTGATTGTGGGGCTGGCGGCAGGGGGAAGTGGGGTGGTGGGGAGTGTTGAGGAGGCTGACTAGTCACTACGCTCCATGCCTCCTGGTCCTCAATTTTTTGGACTTTTTGTTTTGTTCAATGTATTATTTGTACTCATAGTTCTGGTCATATGTATCTTGTTGTCATGCCTGGGGTTCTTTTTGTGAGTTGTGAGAATTGGAAGAAGTAAGTATGTAAGAAAACATGTAGGAGTCTTGGTGGGAGTTGAATCCCTAATAAAACCAGAGGCGGGGGTTATGCCCACTAATGCTGTCTGTGAGCGCTAGTCCTGAGAGTCCTGGAGCTTGTCAGGGTGCTGCTGGTGAAAGTCCTGGAGTTTGGTGAAGGCGCTAGCAAGGTTCTTCCAGGGTTCCCAGGTGTCGTCCTTGTGCCCATAGCCTTTCTAGTGGACAAGGTAGTGAGGATAGCCATGGATGAGTCAGGAGTCGAGGATGTGGTCAACCTCATAGTGGTATTTGTCTTTATTTTTTGAGGAGGTGGATGAGGAAGACTGGATATAGTCCCTTAAGTCCTGTGAGTAGGTCAAGCCTGTAGGCGTGGGTTGAGACCTTCCAGAGGACCTTGAAGAGGCCGAGGTGTTTGTAATTGAGCTTGATCGAGGGTCATTAGGTCTTGGAGTTGTGCCGGTTGAGCCAGACAAGGGTGCTGGAGGTCTAATTGGAGGTGTCTTCATGGTGGGTGTTGATGTGTGCTTGGTGTATGCTTTATTGGCGATGTCAACTTTGTCCCAGAGGGATTGGTGGAGTGATTGGAGGTCCTGGGCAACTTTATGGGCTATGTGGAAGGGGATGTTTCTAAGGGAGAGGGTGAGCTAGGAGTTGTAATCTTTATTAGCATAGAAAGGTGACACTCCAGTGGTGGAATGAGGGGTGTTATTGTAGGTGAACTCTACTAGGGGCAGTTCTGCATGCCAGTTATTCTGTAAGTAGTTAACGTAGAGGTGGAGGTACTGCTCCAGGGTCTGGTTCACTCATTTAGTCTGGCCGTTGGTCTCCAGGTGATAGGCAGTGGAGAGGTTAGTTTTAATTTTGAGTGCCTTACACAGACTGCCAGAACTGAATGACGAATAGGGGGCTGCAGTCAGATACAATGTTGTCTGGAAGTCTGTGTCAGGAGACTTCCATTTGATTTCCATTCTTGGGCACATCCTACGCCACTCCCCGGGACCCCTGAGACTTGCCCTAGACCCCTGGAACTTGCCCTAGACCTCCGGGACTCGTTCTAGACCTCTGGAGATCTCTGGAGGTCATTTCCTTTTTAGCAAATCCCCAGAACTTCACATCCCTCCTGTTCAAACATTATCCAAGGTTAAGGTTAGCTCTGGTCACCTGTACAGTTGTTCCCACACCTCTGCCACCCACTGATGCACCGCACCAAGCAGCGGGGAATCCTTAGACTTGTTCTCTTTGGATTTCCCTCTGCTAGGTGATTAGTACCATTGTATCATTGATTACCCTGTCTAATACAACTTTGGATTTTCCTCTGCTAGTTGTGTGATTGAGCCGCAACT
>JABCKQ010000305.1:0-10452 GCA_018857305.1 Termitomyces sp. T159_Od127 | reverse complement strand
CTGATCTCCTCGTTGTCTTGGAACTTGAGAAACTCGTTCCCGCCGTGCCCGGTCATGTAGACGAAGATGTTGGATTTGTCGTCTGTGAGCAGGCGTTTGGAGCGCGGGACCGAGGGGTCCATGCGGCCTGCGCGGGCGAGGTGAGCCGAGGGGGGAGACGTTCAACGCAGACGCACCGGTGAGGACGCGGATAAAGTTCTCGACGGTGACGTCGTAGCCGCGGTAGTCGACCTCGATGTTGTCGCCGTAGAGGTCGATGTGGTGGCCGCGGTCGGGAAAGACGCAGCCCGGGAACGAGTTGCGCGGGTTGCATGCGGCGTCGTCGGCGAGCATGAGGATGATGTTCGAGTCGGGGATGCCGAGGCGCTTGACGGTGCGGTACCTGTGGCGGTCAGCTGCGACGGGGCGGGCGATGGGGCGGGGCGGCGTACATGCCGAGGGCGTTGGCCATGTGCTGTGGGCGGTGAGTGCGCGGGCGGGCGCGACGGGGCGGGAGCGACGCACGCGGTAGTTGAACCAGTAGCGCGAGGCGCAGACGAGCACCGCCCAGTTGTTCGTGTGCTGCGCCTGCGCGCCGGCGATGGCGCCGGCGACGAGGAGGACGGTGAGGAGGAACATGATGGCGGAGTTTCGAATCTTGACTATGGACGACATCAATCTCAGGCCCTGCCTCGTCGAGTACGACGACGACGACGACGACGGGCAGAGCGACAATGATGTGAGGGCTTGTGATCCTCGTCCAGTGCGTTAACGATTACAGAGACCGCAAGTGAGAACGACGACGGCGGTGGCGGCGACGGTGGATCCTCCGGCGGACACTGCGCCCGTCGACGAGCTGTCGCGTATCAGGGCGCTGCTCGTCCCGCCGCCGATACCGGGCGTCGAGGACTGGGGCATCCCCCGTGCGTCGTCTGACCCCCCGGACCCTGCCATTGCCGTGCGTGCACCGTGCTGCTCACCTCCCGTCCCTCATGTCCTCGCCCCAGAGCAAGCTCGCCCAGTTCCACAGACTCAAGCACGACCCCGCGGGCCCCAAGCATTTCAACGACTCGCTCATGTCCAACCGCTCCTTCCGCAACCCGCATCTGTTTGCCAAGCTCGTCGAGTTTGTCGACGTCGACGAGCGCACGACGAATTTTACAGACGACGTCTGGCCGCTTGGCGGGTTCGAGCCAGAGTGGTATGCTGATAAAATCGGTACGGGTTCTAGATACGACAAGATGGACAGTACAATAAACTTTCTACCCAGCCGAGTACCAAAGACAGCATTCGGAGCACGCGACGACGGCGGCTGCGCAGTCGGCGGGGAAGAGGACGGGGATTGCTTTTACGGCGCCCACAAAGGCGGCGGTCGGGTTGGGGTCGGCGGTGGGGAGAAAGAGTCGGTTTCAGCCGGGGGGAAAGCGCCGGTGTATATAATAGCTACTACTACTCTTCGTCGTCTTCGTCGCCTGACACTTCTGCGTTTTCCTGGCCTGCTTTGGCCATGAGCTGTGCGAGGTCCTGCTCTTCGGTCTCCGAGACGGCCTTGGGCTGTGCGCGCGCGCAAGTCAGCAGAGACGGGCAATGCAATGCGGGCACGGACCTTCATCTTGACGAGGAGACTGCCGCCCTCGTCCTCGATGGTGCTCTGGATGCTCTCGATGGCGCGCTCGAGGCGCTCGACGGCGGCGTACTTGTCGGTGGCGTTGGTGCTGAGGACGTAGAGCGGGGGCGCGACGAGCTTGGCCTTGATGGGGACGGCGTCGCTACTGGCCTTTTCGCCGGCGCGCAGGGCCTTTTTGATGGCGTCGATGCCGGCGGGGGTGTAGCACGTGAGCTCGATGTCGGCGCGCAGCTTGATGGGCTGCGGCGTGAGGCGGCGGGCGATCGTCGCCATGAGCAGCGCGTGCGTCGCGGCGGGGACGGGCGCGGGGAGCGAGGCAAAGACCGTGTCCGGTTCGCTGGGCGATGTGAGATGAAAAAAAATTAGGATAAAAACACATACGTGAGGGCGAGCTTGAAGGCGTCGTAGGGGTGGCCGTACTTTTTGGCGAGGGGCCAGGCGACGGCGTCGTAGAGCTGCTCGAGGCGGTCGTCCTCGTTGGGGCCGGGCTCGGCAGCGGCGTCGGCGTCGGCGGGGCGGCGGGCCGTCGGGGAGTCGGGCAGCTTGGAGGCGACGTGGCGCAGGATCGACGCCACCGTCTTTGATTTCATGTAGCGCTCCTCGCACTTGACAATGTCCTCGGGCGACACCCGCCGCTTCGAGAGATCGATGTAGCCTGGCGGCGGTGAGTGCGAGATTGGCACAGAGGCTGGCGCTTACCCTTTTCCTTGTCGACACGCAGGACGACGACGACCTCGTTGCGGCCGACGCGGATGAGTTTCTGCACGGATCGTATGCGGCGGCGCGAGAGCTCGGAGAGGAGGATCATGCCCTCGGTGTTGTCGTACTCGAGCTAGACGACGGCGGTGAGCAGCAACGACGGCGGCGGGGACGACGCACAAGCTTGACGTAGGCGCCCATCTCTGCGATCTGGCGGACCTGGACCATGACGAGCTCGTCGACCTCGGGGTATTTCTGCTCGTAGTACCGCATGATGAGCAGAGGCAAAGTCGAGACCCTAACCTAAGATCCCATGTCTCCCGCCGACCCTAACCCTAGCACGGTTGACCTCTCCCCACCATGGCCAACAGCGCGCCCCGCCCGCAGCCGCGGCCGCGCCGCATCGGCGACGCCCTCGACGCCATCAAGCAAGAGTTCGACGTCCTCGCCGCCGACAGAGACGCCCTGCGCGCCCAGCGCGACGACCTCGAGAACCAAGGTCCGTCCTCGCCGTCACTCCCGGCGTCCACTCACCCTCTCCAGTCAACCTCCAGCTCACGGAGGTCACCAACATCCGCCGCTCCCTCTACGACCTCGAGCTCCGCCAGGACAAGGTCCGCCAGCACTACGAGGACGAGCTCCGCCGTCTCCGCCTCGAGCTCTCCTCCGCCCGCCAGCAGGGCATCCCCGGCTTTGACCCCAAGGCCCGCGACGCAGACCGCATACAGGACACCCGCGAGCCCAAGCGCCCCAAGCCAGAACGAGGCACGTCTGCGTCCTGCTCGACTTCTTTTGCTCACACTCGCACAGACGCCAGCCCAGGCGACCCACTCCCGTCGCTCTACCCCACACGCTCCAGCTACCAGCTCCCACCGATAAACACCGCCGCCGCTGCCGCCGCCGCCTCTGGCTTTCCAGACGACCTCAATGTCCCCCCAGAATTCAGAAAAGAGGGCTCGGACTGGTTCGCAGTCTTCAACCCGCGCGTGAAGCGCTCACTCGACATTTCCCTCCTGCACACTCTCGTCCATGCAAGGCACGCTGCACCTTGGTCTCCGCTTTCTGTGACTCACTCGCTTCTAGCGTCGTTTGCTGTGTACAATTCTCGCTCGACGGCAAGTACCTCGCGACTGGGTGTAATAGAACCGCACAAATCTACGACGTAAAAACAGGCGCAAAAATATGGTACGTCGCGTTGCTACTACTGCACGTGTCTGACGACACCCTCAAGCGTCCTAGCCGAAGACACAGCCGGCAAGTCTGGCGACCTCTACATCCGCAGCGTCCGCTTCAGCCCAGACGGCAAGCTCCTCGCCACCGGCGCCGAAGACCGCCAAATCCGCGTGCGTGGCGTCTCTCCTGCCTTGCCCTCACTCACCTCTACCAGATCTGGGACATTGCGAAAAAGCGCATCCGCACCGTATTCTCCGGGCACACGCAAGAAATCTACTCGCTCGACTTTTCACTCGACGGGCGGTTCATCATCTCCGGCTCGGGCGACAAGACCGCGCGCGTGTGGGACATGCACGACGAGGAGGCGTCCAAGGTCCTCACCATCAACGACACCGACTCGCTCAACAACGACGCTGGCGTCACGTCCGTCGCCATCTCCCCCAACGGCCAGCTCGTCGCCGCCGGCTCGCTCGACACCATCGTGCGCATATGGGACGTCGCGAGCGGCGTGCTCGTGGAGCGGCTGCGCGGGCACAAGGACAGCGTGTATAGTGTCGCGTTTACGCCGGATGGGCGGGGGCTGGTCAGCGGGAGCCTGGACAAGACGCTCAAGTATTGGGATGTCGCGCCGCTTGTGGCGAGGAAGGAGGAGGTGTTGCTGAAGAAGCCGGCGGAGAAGGCGCCGTCGGCGTGTACGATGGATTATATCGGGCACAAGGTGCGTTTTGGGACGTTTACGGAGCTGGAGCTGATGGCGAACAGGACTATGTGCTTTCGGTGTCGGTGTCGCATGATGGCCAGTGGGTCGTCTCGGGCTCCAAGGACCGGTGTGTCCAGTTTTGGGATATACGGAACTCGGCGCTGCAGTTTGTCCTTCAGGGCCACAAGAATTCTGGTGCGTGTGTGCCGCATGCTCGTGTTTTGATCGGGGTTCTTCATACTTTGGTAGTGATATCCCTCGATGTGAACCCGGTCGGGAACATGCTCGCGACAGGCAGCGGGGATAGTCTGGCAAGGATATGTGGGTTTTTGCTTCACTTGAACTGCTCATCTTTCTGACCGGTGCACCGTAGGGAGGTATAACACCATTCCGTAATCCTTGCTTTTGATTTTTTTTTTCCTAGTTTCATTTGTACTGGGTCATATCCGGAATACCCCACCCCCATTCTTTGTATTATTCATTTGTTTGTAAAAGAAAATGACCCTTGAGATTCGTTACGCGCATGGGTGTCGTGTTCACTTAGGTTGGAGGAAACGAGTGACAAGGCGCCTCCTTGACGACCGATCGTGAGTACAGCCTTCCATATTCTTCACCAATTGCAATTGCTCTCTACCCTGCATGTATTCGAATGAGACGCCATCGAATACAATGTGATGGTATCAAATGGATCATGAACGGGCCTACTAGCGGAGAGCAGCCAAGCGTCGAACTTTTGGAGGTCGTTGAATGGAACGACATGCAACATGTCTATTTTTGATGGGTCCAAATCGACTTCTAGAGTGCGAAGCTTTGGGAAGCAACGAGATAGATATCATCGGCAGCATGTCTAATGTAATCCGCTTTTTGGCACAGGTGTCTTTGATACGCATTATCTCGAGCTCGGCCTGTGTAACAAAGTGTGATACATCTCTTCTATTTCCAGGCTTTTGGCCACAACTCCTTGAAAGAGAGAGGAATGATTGAGACAAAGTATGGACAAATATTAAGACTACTGTACTAGAGGCGCTCTGATGATGAGTTGTGGTGCCAGGGCTCCAATGAAGCCCAGGGATTGTGTAAGACTAAGGTGGATGTTTAGCATGGATTGTGCAGTGCAAAGAAAGCTTTCAAAGGAAGGGGATTGCTTTGGGAGCATGGGCAAGCAGGAGGTATGGAATGACAAAGAAGCAAAGAATTGAGTAGTATGGCATGCAAAGGTTAGACCAGGAGTGATGTGTGGTTGTGATGTGTAATGAGTAGATGGTAGAGGCCAAAGAAGGCCTCAGCATGAGCTGGGAGAAGCGCCAGAAATTGCTGAGGCCAGTGTCACGACCCACTACTGACCCCCTGGACTCAGCCCCGGCCCTGGGACTCCAACCCTCCCCAGAACAACCCCCACGACCACCCCAGGCCCAGACCGCTATCCAGCCAACCCCCTCGGCAGCCCCTGGCCATCACCGCCTGTCACCACCACCAACCACTGCCACTCACGGCAGCCCCTTGGCCATCACCACTGTGACCGCCACATCAGCCGCCCATAGCCGCCACATCAGTGCTGGCACCGGCAACACCAGCGCCCCTGGCCCACGCCGAGACCCCTATCACGCATCACAATCACGCATCACCACCAACCTGACCTCCACACACCATGCCCCACTCCCACTCCCCTCCTCACCACTCTGCCACCACGTGTCTCTGCATTCCCAGTGTGAGACCTCCACACTGCGCAACATGTCTCAACCCCCACCCCACCCTACACGGCCCCTGGGTCTCACCCCAAGCCCCGGTGCCGTGACCCACCACTGAAACCCAGGCCTGAGCCCTGGGGCCTACCTACTGCGTAGTATATAAGTTGTAGAGTAGTAAGTAGTACTCTAGTCTTGATATTACCATAGCCCCATACTGTTTTGTTGTGTTTCATTTCTGTCTCATCTTCTCGCATGTCCTAGTCTTGTCATCTTCACTTTGCTTCATTTCTTACCATACTCACCTTTTATCGTCTCCTTGCCTCGTTTCTACTCATCTCTTACTTTAATCCATTTTGCTTTGCCTCTTCTCTCTCTCTCTCGACTTCAAGTTCTCTTGGTTCTTCCGTTCCTGGCTTCTCTCTTCAACTTGATCGGTTCCTTCCCTCCTTATCTTATCTCGACTCTTTCCCCTTTTGGCTGCTTAGTTTCCCCGACTCTGTTTCCATCCCTGGGACTTGCTAAGTCCCCGCGTCTGTCATCTCTTTGAACCCCGGGACTCGCTCGCTTGTTCCACCCTCCTGTATCCCCAGGACTCGTGCCTACCCCCCAGGACTCGTCCTCCACCCCCTCAGCACTCGCCCACTCACCTGGCGCTACCAGCACTCCCCAGCACACCTCTCCTGCCCCGCTTCAGCCTCCTATGCCTCACGCTCTACCAGTGCTCTGCACCCATGGATACGGTGATCACCACGTAAGGTATTTGCCCAGTGGACTGAGCCTTATGGTCAGCAGAACCTGACAGCCAGTGCTAATGTGGTGTTTGCATATGATAATGGCTAAAGGAATGCCAAGTGTGGTGGTGGCTGGTGGCAATGGTGGGTAGTGATGGCCAAAGGCTGCCAAGGGTAGTGGTGGTGGTTGCTAAGAGAGATCAGTCATGTAGTGGTTCAGGCCCAGGTTGTTGTAGAGCTGGTTTGGGGAGGTGGGAGTTCCAGAACTAAGGCTGAATACCAAAGGTGGGCAGCAGGTCATGACAGTTGTTGGTGATGTGGCAAGGTATGAAGATGGCTTGCTTAGTAAAGCAGCAGACAATAACAAGGATGGCATCAAAGCCCTCTAATCAGGGAGCTCAACAATGTTGTCCATCAATATTATGAAGGACTAGGGGTGGCAACTAACAGAGAGAGGTTTGAAAAGGCTGTAAGAGTTAAGAGATCTTAGCCTGAAGGCATGACTTGCAGGCTCAGACATATTGGATGATGTCCTTGTTCATACCTGAACAAAAAATAAGTCCAGAAAATGAATTGAAGGGTCTTACAAATCCTGGAATGTCTGCAGAGCTTGTAGTTGTAGTGCTGGTAGAAAATGTCCAGTCAGATCATCTTATGGTCTAGAGCATAGATTTGCCTGTTCTAGAGAAGAAGTCAGTTGTTGGAAGATAGCATGAAGTAGTGGTCAGCATCTGCATCATTGGCTGGGCTGTTCTGAAGTCTGAAGTGCATTGCAGATTTGATGGAGGATCCATTCTTCATTAATAATTAGCTCAGCATGAAGATAGGGTGAAATTATTACTTAACAATTAAAGGCATTGCACTTCACCTTGCATGACTTCTTTGGATACATGTTTGGTCTCTGGGTGAGGGTGTTGGGCTTTGTTTGCACCAAGTCAGCCATACTTTGAGAGGATTTCTGACTAGCAGGCTTAGTGGCAGCTGAACTGCTTGACTGTGATAAAGTACTGGAGATTGTTGTGGTTAGAGTAGACTTGAATTCAGTGTGGCACACCTTCAAGGTAGGCCCATCACTGTTTGAAAGCTTCAACAATGGCAAAGAGCTCCTTGTTGTAAATGTCATAGTTGAGCTCCATGGAGATTATTGAGTGAGTGTGGAAGGTGATAGAACAGAGCTTGTCACCACTGAGGTCTATCTAGCAATGGCATAGTTAGAGGCATCACATTTGAGTACAATAGGTCAGGCAGGGTCAAAGTGATAGAGGATGGGAGTGAAAGTGAAGGCTTCCTTGAACAGGGTGAAGATGCTCTGGCATTTGCTGTCCCAGCTCCAAGGGGTGTTTTCTGAGCTAGTTGAGGGGTTTGGTAATCCCAGAGTAATTATCAATGAACCAGCAGTAGAATTAGCAAAGCCAAAGAAAAACTGCACCTCTTTAATGTTCTGAGAAGGAGGCCAATTGAGAATAGCATCAACTTTGGCAGGGTCCATGCAAACACTGTCCAGAGTGACTATGATGCTGAAGTACTCAACTTTGATGGTGTGGAAGGAGCATTTCTCTGGTTTTAAGTGAAGGTGGTACTCCTGAAATTGTTTAAGAACATGTTGGATATGGTTGTGATGCTTTTCAGTAAGTTCAAGGATCAAGATAAAAACATTGTTTATATCATGGAAGATGTCATTGATAAAGTACTGGAAGGTGGTGAGGGAGTGAGTTATACTAAAGGGCATCATAAAATACTCAAAGAGGCTATAGCAAGTGCAAAAAGTGGTTTTCCTTCATGTTTTGAAGCTATACAGATATTGTTGTAATTGAAGTGGAGGTCTATTTTAATAAACACCTTGGTGCTGCAGAGGTGGTCAACTGGTTCTTTTTAGTGACTTTGTTAAAGCCCCAATACTTGGTACAGAGGCATAGGGAGCCATCTTTCTTTTTAGCAAATAAGACTGAAACACTGTCTGTCAAATTCTGCTATGGTGCAGGTCACTTAGTCACCACTAAAGTGTGACAGCGGCAAAATCGGCCGGAGGCCAGAATTTTTTTTTTAAATTTGCCATGTTAGTGGTTCGAACCATGTACTTGACAGCAGAGGGTAGTTGACAATATAGGAATTTGATTTTTCTTCTACATTTACACACAAATGCCGTCAAAAAAACAGTACCTGCGTGTTGCAGCAGCTCGAGCCCATGCCCAGGCATTGAAAACAAGACAAGAACCATCTTCGATGCTTCCCATTGATGCTGAGCCTGGATCTCCACGCACGCAAGCCCAATCACCAATCGTCGTGGACTCAGATTCCGAGTCTGAGACAGCATATCAAGGAGGGGTTAATCATTACGGCATGACTAGTAATGACGAGACAGACTCACAGGATGGTTTGTATGATGGATTCGAGACTGTCAGTGAGTTCAGTGAAGAGGATGTTGTTGTAATGGCAGGGAGAAAAACACCGTATGAGCAAATTCAAACATCGAAGACAGCAAAAGACTGGAAGAAGGCAGAAGGAGTCCGGGGTCTGGGATATAATGGCCATTCCAAGAGGAACATTCGGTACCAAGCACAGAAGGCACAAGAACGACAGGTATTGCGAGAACAAATCAAGACTTCGTGAGTAATTGACTCAGTGAAAGGATCATTAATACAACTCACCAAACCTGACACCAATAGTACTGATCCAACGGTTGTATTCATGCACAAGTACTTTGTGGCAAAGCCCGCTTCTCCCAACACTCCAGGAATCAGTTCCACCAATAAGTCTTCAGTTGTCGAGCAGTATACACCTGCAGAACTTGTGTACTTTTCTGATGACGACACTGGGAATTATGAGGCCAATGACAAAGATGAAGGAGAACTTGAAAGTGACAGTACCGAGTCCAATGTAATCGAGTCTATTCCAGTTGTTGAAAGTATTCCATCACGATCCCGATTGCCAATTGCTCCCCCACCAAAGCGTCGTTGTCTTGAGGTTCCAGTCTGTGAACAACGCCAGCGTAAGCAAGCTGAAAAACGCAAAGATCTGGAGAAGGCCCTTGGTGATCTTGAGAAACATATCAAGTCAAAAAAGACAAACTTTGAGGGTGGTCCAAAGGGGCTTCAGTCATATTGTGCCCTTGCAATGCAGAGCTTCTTGCGCATGGTGATCAAAAATGGCCAATTATCTGTGGATGCATCTCTAAAAGCTGCTGAGAGCCACGGTTTTGCTGTAAAATGGGGTGGGAGGATGCTGCACGAGTGGACAAATGAATGGATCAAGAATCGCACTCTTTCTCAGTCACACAGAGGACATCACGCAAAGATTGACTCTGTATTGGATGACCCCATAATCTGCGCTGAGATGCGAGCTTCTATTCGATCGAACAAATGGTCCATGAGTCCATCAAAATTGCAGGAGTTCACAGCTGGAACACTTGTCCCTCATGCTGCAGACAAGTATCTTCACCACATCGTGAAGGAGGAGATGCTGTGTGGCTTAAAGAAGTATATGGAACTTGAACTCTTCCCATGCATCCAGATGAAAGTCAAAAAGGGTGTTTCCATCAGGACTGCCCAATGATGGCTTCACAAAGAAGGATTCCAATATATTGGATACAAGAAGGGACTTTACTTTGATGGACATGACCGACCTGATGTCCTGGAGTACCGAAACAAAGTCTTCTTACCTCAAATGAAGGATTACTTCCCCCGTTTGATTCGTTACACTGTGGGGGATGTGGATACTCCCATCATACCTCAAAACTTTGTTGAACGTCCACTAGTTCTTGTGGCTCAAGATGAGATGACTTCACAAGCACATGACACAGTCTCTAAAAGCTGGGTTCTTGACGATCAACACAAACTGAGAAAGAAAGGAGTGGGT
>JABCKQ010000304.1:0-10471 GCA_018857305.1 Termitomyces sp. T159_Od127 | reverse complement strand
CTGAGGGAGTTGGCCGGGTAGCGGTCCAGGCCCGGGGCGGTTGTGGGGGTGGTTCTGGGAGTGCTGGAGTCCCGGGGCCGGGGCTGAGTCCCGGGGGTTGGTAGCGGGTCGTGACAGAGGCCGAGCTGGTCACTAACAAACATGCCAGTGGCCTCAGTGTTGATGAGGGCAGTGAGGACTTGTGGGGAGTCACTGAGTTGGGCATCAATGACAAATGACTGAGCAGACTTTGAACAGAGCTGTGGGAGAGTGCAGGAGTGGTTGGTGGCATTAACTGGGGCAGTGACATCAAAAAGAATGGGCTCTGGGTGCTCCAGGGTTTGTCAGTCAAAGTGGAGGGTGAGATGTTGCCAGTCAATGTGGGGGTTGGTGGAGGAAAGCTAGGAAAGGCCCAAGATGAAGGCAGCAGAGGTGTACAGATGGGTCACAAGCAATCAGAGGTCTTGCCACTGACTGTTGGCAAAAGTGAGGGTAGTCTGCATGTAGTTGGTGATGTCATTGGCAAAGGTAGAGCTGCCATTGAAGAGGGTGAGGTGAATGGGGATGGGTAATCTTTGGGGCATTATAGCAAGCATCACCAGAGATTTGTCAATGAAGTTGTTGGTGGCACTGCTGTTGACCAGTGTATTGACAGGAGGGGAGGAGGAGAGGAGGGTGGTGCAGAGGAGGAGAGTTTGAGAGGATTGAGAGGGGAGGTGAGCCAAGAGGGTGTCCAAGGATAGAGCTGTTGCATGGAGGTATGTAGCTGAGGCAAAGAAGACGTCAAAATCAGGTCCACAATTTAGTATGTCTTTGGGATCTAAACCAAATGGATTGTTTCCCATAAACCAGAATTTGTAGTCTTTGCCATCAATGGTCTAGATGGCTCATTCCACAGCCTGGTGTTTAGGGCACTCATTGATGAAATGACCTTGCTCACTGCACAAGATACATGCTCCCTTGCATCATTGCCACTCTTGCATCTTCTCCGGCACATCAATTCAAGGCCAGTTTCTAAACCTACTTGTGCACAGGGCCTCCTTGTTGTCCACAAAGTCTGGGGCACTGTAGAGGTCCTGGAGCAGGTCATTGTTAATTTGATTGGGGTTCAAGATTCTTTGCATGTCAGCAGCATTGAGCTGTGCTGGAGGGTGGGGCCCTGGGAGTTGATTAGTGTTGGTGGATCCTCATTCAAGAGGCAGTTGTGCAGTGAGATTAGAAGGCAGTGCAGCGCCAGTAGTCTGGTTGCCTGCGGTGGCCCTGGTCTGCCAGTTGGAGTTCCTAAAGGAGTTCCAAGGTGCCCAGGGTGCTGAGAACTTGCTGCAGTCCTCTCAATACCACTAATCAATCTGAGTGATGAGAGCCTTGTAACCATTGTAGTTGGGCTGCTCAGGGGCAAGGCAGAGGATGTCTTTAATGCATTGAGACAGAGCATGGCAGAGAGCAAATTGGAGGGTGTTGTAGTTCCAACTGGGCTTGTAGGCCTCTTTCTCAAAGCGGACAATGAAGATGGTGAACTGTTTGTTGTTACACATCTGGAGATTCAAGAGGTTCTCTTTGGCCTCCGCTACAGTGTTAAACATGCTAAATTTACTTGAGAACTCTTGTGCAAATGCCTGCCAATTGGATAGTACTAGGCTGTTAAAGTCATAACTGGAGCAATGCCGTGTAGTGGTTGAAGGCAATGCCCTGTAGATACAAGGTGGCAAAACCCATACATGAGCTCTCAAGTTAGAAGGTAAGGGGCTTAGCTTGGAACATTGTAAGACACTGGGTGAGGAAGACTCTCCATTTGTGGGAGTCATAGCCATGGAAGGGTTCAGGCTTTTGGATGTCAAGCTTGCCTTCACACATCAGCGCATCGCAAATGTTGTCCTGAGGGTTGTGTAGGTGCTGTGTTGTAGTAATAGTAAGAGCTGTTACTTCCATCATGCTGTGGAGGGAAGGCATCCATTGCATGGCTCCAACTGCTGGGGAAGTTTGCCATTGGGAGGCCTGCCACTTGGAGGTGGTCTGCTGTTGTTCCTCAGAGGCAGTCTTTAAGCCCAGCGGGGAGGTGGTGGTCCTCTGAGGGGTGGCGGTCCCATGTTAGTGTCAAAGAAGTGGTCAGGCCGGGGTCCTGAGGGAGCAGGAAGTTGTGGTGGTTTTTAGAGGAGGGGTGGTTGAGGTGTGCCAGGGCCTGTAGATTGGCAAAGGGGTGGAGAGTTGTTGCAGAGATCATGAGGAGGGGCTGCATTATCACAGGGATGGTGCAAGTTGAAGTGGGAAGAATGGTCATGTTGAAATTTTTGGGTGTGGGCTCCACCAGGAGAGGCCAATCTGCTGCTAGGGGCCTCAAGTTTGTTAATGTAGCAGAGAGTGTAGAGGCATTGTTGTTATCAGCAGGCGGAGGGCAGGGAGGAGTGTCAGGGTGGGGATTGGCTTCAGCAGGCTGTCCTCAAGTGCAGAAGGTGCTGGAGAGGGAGTTTGCATGTGGGCATGCTGAGAGTCCAATTGTGCGGGCAGCTGGCTAGTCAAAAAGTCCTCTGGTGGGATTGAAGGCCTTTAAAATGTTTGATGCCACATTAAGCTCCTCCTGCTGGTGGAGTGCTGGAGTGGAGACAAGGGTCATTCAGTTCCTTGTGCTGCACATGGAATGAGCACATGTGGTCCATGGGGTCCTTGAAGCGCTAGAAGTTAGGGCTTGTATAGATCCCTTCCACCACTGCACACAGTTTGTCCTGGAAGTTGAAATCCATCTGTAGCATGTTCTGAGCGCTTTTAGGGATGGCTTTGCATTGATAGAGCTCATGGAATTTGAGAAGGCAATCAGCTCATTGCTCTGGGGTCACAGAGAGGTTGTGGTGTCCTAAGCTGATGAGAAGAGCACGAGTGCATTTTGCAAACTCCACTGGGGATATTCAAAGAGAGTAGAGGATCTTGTCATGCTGTTGTATGTAGGCTTCAATCTGTTGGCAGCCAAGGAGAGAGAGAGAGGTGTGTGGATGAGTGATGCCGCCAAGGGTCATGGCTGGAAGTTTCAGGGTATTCCTGGGGAGCATGGGCAGGCTAGGCATAGTATTGGCCTAGGGCAAAGAAGGCAGCGCTAGTGTGCACCAGAGCTAAGGGTGCCCAGGTGCCAGGCAGTGTTTCTGGCATACTTCTGGCTAGAATCTGTTGGTGGGTCCTTGCTGTTGCCTGCAAGGCATTACGTCACTAGTTTTGAGGAATACCTTGGCAGATGAAGAGATTGTAGGGTACCTGGTTCTGATCTGGGGCCCAATTTCTAGGGACAAGTGTGGAGTAGTGTTCAATTGGGGGAGCCAGATACAGAGGCTGTGGAGTACTCATGGCATAGTAGTTTTTGGGCACAGGTCTTCCATAAGCATTGGTCTAATAGCTGGCAGGCTGGTAGATGTGTGTTTAAGTGGCCATAGTGAATGTGTGGATAAGGGGGGAGTCTTGATATTATGTCAGGGGCCACTGACCACAGAGGCTCAGTCCACTGGGCAAGTCCTTACGTGACATGCACAATGTCTACAAATGCAATAGTACTGTCAAGAGTGCAGGGCATGGGAGACCAGGGCAGGGCCAGATATGTGAGCAGCAGTCAAGCAAGTGATCACTGGTCATGCACCTGGGCAAGAATGCAAGTGCCAGAGATGAGAAAGGGGGTTGGAAGATGAAAGCTAGAGTGAGCACGAGTTCTAGGGATGTGAGGAGAGAGGTGAAGACAAGCACTGTGTGCAGGCAAGTCTCAGGGCTGGTGAACAGATAGCCAAGACAAGCAAGGGGGCTTGGCAAGTCCTGGGATCCAGGGTGGGGGCACAGAGATTTAAGCAAGCCAAAAAGAGAAAGAGTTGGGATAAGAGAGACAAAAAGAGAAATGGAACAAGTTGAGACAAAGGCAAGAGAATAGAGAAGAGAGAAGAGACTCAGAGACTTGAGGCAGAGAAGAAAAGAGAAGCAGAGTTAGATTGAGAGTAGAGACAAGTGGAGACAAGCAAAGCAAGATGATATAATGTGAGTACAAAACAAAAATGAGATAAGTAGAAAAATGAAAACCAGGGCACACAAGACTAAAGAGACAGAGAACAAAACACAAAACTAGAGACAAAGGTATGGCAATATCAAGACTAGAGTATAAGATGCTACTCTATGACTTATATATTGGACGGTATGTAGACTCCAAGATACAGGTCAATGCCCCAGTGACGAGTTGTGGTGCCAGAGCTTGAGGTGAAGCCTGAGGATCATGCAAGGTGGCAGTGGTGGTTGGTGCATGTCATGCAGCATGAAGGAAGCTCTTCAAAGGAAGGTCTTGCTTTGGCAGCATAGAGGCATGGAATGGCAGTGAGGCAAGGAGGTGAGCAGAAATGAACTGGCAGTGATGCGTAGTTGTGATGTATGATGAGTGTCTTGGCAGTAGCTAGGGAAGGCTTTGGCACAGGCTGGAGGAAGCACCAGGGGGTGCTAGCACTAGCGCTAATGTGGCAGCTGTGGTTGGGAGAGCACTGGGGATAGCCAAGATCAGTACTCATGTGGTGGTCATGAGCAGTGATGGTTGAGGAGTGCTGGGGGTGGTAGTGGCTGGTGGAGGTGATGGCCGGTGATGGCCAGGGGCTGCCAAGGTGGCTGGCCAAGTAGTGGTTTGGGCCTGAGACAGTTGTGGAGGTTAGTTTGGGGAGGTTGGAGTCCCAGGGCCAGGGCTGAGTGCCAGAGGTCAGTAGCAATTCATGACACATCCTCTCATCAACAGCAGGGCCACTAGTGTTTGTCAGTGACTAGCTCAACCTCCTCCATGACCTTCTCAATAGACTGCTAGAACTACAACTTTTTGATGGTGAGCCCACTACTGCCAGGTCTATTGTTAAATCACACTATATTTCTATCATACTCAACAATGGTCTATGGTTCTCAGTCAATCTTCTAGTCACACAGCTCTCAAAAACCACCCCCATCATTTTAGAACTACTCTGGCTATGCAACATCAATCTTAACATTGACTGGAAGGACCTCACCATAAAGTTCCTCAGCACCAGTGCTTGTCTTGCCACTGTCCACCTCCACCTCCAACTTACCAACAATCTCTGTGAGGCCAGAGCTATTGGTGCCCTGACAGCACCTCTGGAAAACTTTGGTGACTGTCACAACTTGCCACTAACCTCTAATACTCAGCCCCAGTCCTGGGACTTCCACCTCAAACTAGCCTCTACAATGTCTTAGACCTAGACTGCTACATGACTAACTCCTTGGCAGCCATCACTGCCACCATCCACTGCCACCCTTGGCATTCCCCAGCCATCACCACCCACAACCGCCACATCAGCGCCAGTCCCAGCTATCCCTGGTGCTTCCCCAGCTACAGCCACCATATCAGCACCAACGCTGGCAATCCCCAGCGCTTCCCCCAGCTCATGCCAAAGCCTCTCTCAGCTGCTACCAAGGACAACCATCATGCATCACAACCATGCATCATTGCTGATCTGACTCCACATGAGCCCTGGCACCATAACTCATCACCAGGGCCTGGACTTGAGCCCTGGAGCCTACCTACCATCTACTATATTTAAGTCATAGAATAGTATTTGGTACTCTAGTCTTGATATTGCTGCTACTATTTGTCTCTAGTTGGTTGGATTTCCATGCCCACATCTCTGATCCTGGAACTTGCTAAGTTCTCTCAGCTCCCCCTGGTTTTCTAACCTCTGGCTCCAGGACTTGCTCTTGCCCCTGGTGCTTGTCCTCCAACCCTTCCTTACACTCCTGACACTTGCACTTCTGCCTCAGTGTGACTAGCATTCCTTGCTTGCTTGTTGCTCACATCTCTAGTCCTGCTTATATGCTCTGTGCTCTTAACAGTACTATTGCATTTGTAGACATTGTATGCGCCACATAAGGCTTTGCCCAGTGATCTAAGCCTCAGTGGTCAGCGGAACCTGACAGCAATAGCAACCACCCTCTATCTCAATATACCTTGGCCAAACCCCGCAGCCTTCCCTTCAACATTTCCTGCAATAAGTACAAAGGCCCCAACTACCATGCCTGGCACCCTTGGATGATCTTAGACACCCACAATGCAGATCAGGCAGGCTTTGATTCTGTTTGCCAAGAAGAAGGATGGTTTTCTATGCCTTTGCATCAACTACTGGGGCCTCAACAAAGTCACCAAAAAGAACCAATATCCTTTGTCACGACCCGCTACTGACCTCTGGCACTCAGCCTTGGTCTCAGGACTTCAACCTCCCCAAATCAGCCTTTACAATTGTCCAAAGCCTGGACTGCTACCTGACTAGCCACCTTGGCAGCCCTCAGCCATCACTGCAGCAGCCCCCAGCCATCACTGCCCATCACTGCCACCAGCCAGAAGAGAGGGAGACTTAGAGACTTGAGGCAGAGAGAGAGAATAGAAGCAGAGTTAGATTGGAAGTACAAGACAAATAGAGACAAGTAAAGTGAGACAAGATGAGACAAGCACAAAACAAAAATGAGATAAGTCAAAGAATGGAAACCAAGGCATGAAAGACTAAAGAGACACAAAACTAGAGACAAAGTATGATAATATCAAGACTAGAGTACTAGATGCTACTTTATGACTGATATACTGTATGGTACATAGGCTCTGGAGCACAGGTGTGAGCCCCAGTAACAAGTCATGGTGCCAAGGCTCAAGATGAAGCTCAAGGATTGTGCAAGGCAGCAGCAGTGGTTGATGCATGTTATGTGGCACAAAGGAAGCTCTTCAAAGCAGGTCTTGCTTTGGGAGCATGGAGGCATGGAATGGCAGTAAGGCAAGGAGGCAAGCAGAAATGGGGCATGACATGCGGCAGTTGGACCGGCGGTGATATGTGAGCATGATGCATGATGGGCATCTTGGTAGTAGCTAGAGAGGCTTCAGCATGGGCCAGGGGAAGCACCAGGGGTTGCTGGCACTGATGTGGCTGCAATTGTAAGAAGTGCTGGAGATAGCCAGGGCCAGCACTGATGTGGCAGTTCTGGGTGGTGATGGCCAAGGGGTGCTGAGGTGGCAGTGGCTGAATGGTGGTGATGGGCGGTGATGACCAGGGGCTGCTAAGGTGGCTGGTCGAGTAGTGGTTCAGGCCCAGAATGGTTGTGGAGGTTGGTTTGAGGAGGTTGGAGTCTTAGGGCCAGGGCTGAGTGCTGAAGGTTGATAGCCAGTTGTAACAGCATGGAATGACAGCAAGGCAAGAAGGCAAGTGGAAGTAGGGCAAGGCATGTGGAGGTCGGATCAGCAGTGATGCATGGTTGTGATGCATGATGGGTGCTCTTAGTAGCAGCTGAGAGAGGCTTTGGCATGGGCTGAAGGAAGCACTAGGGGTTGCCAGCATTGGCGCTGATGTGGTGGCTATAGCTGGGGAAGCACCAGAGATAGCTGAGGCTGGTGCTGATGTAGCAGCTGTGGGCGGTGATGGCTAAGGGATGCCAGGGGTGGCAGTCTCTTCTCTCGCCTTCATCTTGACTCATTCTGTTTTCCCTCTCATCTCTCTATTTCAACTCTTTCCCCTTTCAGCTTGCTTAGATCCCTGCACCCCCACCTTTGATCCCAGGACTTGCTAAGTCCCCTCACTCACTCCGGCTATCTGTTCACCAGCTCCAGGACTTGCTCACATACCGATGCTTGTCTTCACTTCCCTTGCATCCCCAAGACTCATGCTTACCCTGGCACTCATCTTCCAACTCCTTTCCTCATCCCCAGCACTCACATCCTTGCCCTGGCATGACCGGTGATCACTTGCCCAACTGCTGCTTGCATCCTTGGCTCCGGCCACCCCCTGGTCTCACATGCCCTGCACTCTTGACAGTACCGCTGCATTTGTGGACATTGTGTGTGCCATGTAAGGATTCACCCAATAGACTGAGCCTCTGTAGTCAGCAGAACCTGACACATGCCAAGCTGGAGAAGTGCTCATTTCACACTACCAAAGTTGAGTACCTCAGTGCCATCATTACCCCAGACAGTGTTTGCATGGACCCTGCTAAGGTGGAGGCCATTTTTAACTGGCCTCCACCCCAAAAGGTGCAGTCCTTTCTTGGTTTTGCCAACTTCTACTGTTGTTACTTCAGAATCACCAAGCCCCTCAACTGGCTCATGAGGAAGGACATCCCATGAAACTGGGACAGCAAGTGCCAAAGCATATTCACTCTCCTCAAAGAAGCATTCACCTCCACCCTCATCCTTTGCCACTTTGACTCTGCCCTCCTCATTATGCAATGCCTCCAACTATGCCATTGCCAGTATACTCTTCCAGATGGACTTCAGCGGTGATGAGCTCCAGCCCATTGCCTTCTACACCTGCTCAATGATCTTTGCGGAGCTCAACTATGACATCTACAACAAAGAGCTCCTCACCATTGTTGAAGCCTTCAGACAGTGGCAGGCCTATCTTGAGAGTGCCCTGCACTGGATTCAAGTCTACTTGGACCACAACAATTTCCAATACTTCACCATGACTAAGCAGCTCATCTGCTGCCAGGTCCACTGATTAGAAATCCTCTTAGTATGACTTCACCATCCACTACTGCCCCAACCAACTTGGTGCCAAGCCAGACACCCTTACTTGGAGACTGAACGTGTACTCCAAGTTTTCAAGAAGTTGTTCAAGGCAGAACACAACACCTTCAACCATTGAGTGGTAATCTACTGCAACAGAACCGGTGCATCTGTGTGCAGTTGAGGATTTGATAACCTCTGTAAACAAAAGGTCTGCTGCATATGTGAAGCTGAGACTGCAGCTATATTATCAGCTGTCAAACTCAATGTGGAGGCATCTTTCCAAGATTCTGGACTGGTGGATCCACCAGATAGTAGTAGCTGAGACTTTCTGTTCATGTGCTTCATCATTTGAGGTGAGAATCAAAGATAATACTAAGGTATCTGTAGTTTTTGACTGTGTTGACCACCTGTGTTGCCACTGTACCACTGGTATTATTACATGTCAGTTCAAGGTCTGCAAGGACTATATCATAATTGGATCAAGGAAAATTCATGAGAGCTAGTTTTGTCAGTTCAAAGAGAGAATTATGAGAAATTGACCAATTGAAGCCCTCTTTCTCCCATTCCATCATGTCACAAATGATGTCATGTGTGGTTCAAAGGTCTCTGGCTATAGCAAGAAACATGGTTGTCATCTATAAAGGTGATGGATGATTTCAATTCTGAAGATAGCAATGCTGTTTCAATAAGTGGAGCATTATAAAAAGCATAGTAGAGCATAGAGAGGGGGCAGCCCTGTGTCATGCCATTTTTGATTCCAAACCAGTTGAATGTGAAGTCATCAAATTTGAGCTGCATACAGTGGTTGGAGAGCATATGATTGGCTAGAATAATGAAGCAAGAGGGGACGCCATGTGACATGTTGTGGAGAAGCCAAGCACACACCATGTTAGAAAAAGCCCCCTGGACATCCAGAAAGAGGGCTGTAGCAATATTTTCTTTGCACCAGGCATCTTTGATCTTCTGAGTAACAAGGTGCATTGTGTTGGAGGTGTTATGCCTAGGACAACCACCAAATTGTCCTTGCAGTAGCACATTGAACTTCTCAGCATAATAGGATAGATCAGATGCAACAAGGATGGACAGGAGTTTGCCAATGGTGTTGAGGAGCCTGATGGGGCAGTAGGCTTTCACCACATTATATGTAGACTTACCCAATTTGAAACAAGGGTTGTTGAAACTAGCCAGGAGTCATGGTACACATTGAGGGTGCAAACTGCATGGAAGATGGGTAAAAGATGGTCAACAAGGATGTCAGCACAGTGCTTGATCACTATATTAGGGATATCATCTGGTTTGGGCATCTTGAAGGGGGGGAGATGATCTATTGTTGCTAGAATGCAATCACAGGTGTAGAGCAGTGGGCCCAGTAAAGGTTTAGAGTACACTGTAGGAGGTGATTCATGGAGGGATATGGAGCAGGAAAGAATGACTCATCAAGTGCTTCCACTTTGTTGATGTTTGTTTCAGCTATTTTGATAGCTCTGCCACATTAAACTTTGAGGTTGGGAACTCTGTCACAAGCAAAGTCTGTCTGTTCTCATACAGCATACTTATTGGCTAGGTATATTTGACATGTGTTGATATTTTCCAGCTGTCAGGTTCCACTGACCTCGGGGGCTCAGTCTACTGGGCAAATCCACCTTACGGCTATTCACCATGTACAAACACAGAGCACCGGGAGTAGCGCGAGGCATAGGAGACCGAAGCGGGGCAGGGGAGGGTGCGTGGAAGTGTGCCGGAGGCGCCGGTGGGTGAGACGAGTGCCGGGGAGGGGGAAAGACGAGTGCCAGGGGTTGGCGCGAGTCCCGGGGGTGCAAGAGAGCGAGACGAGTGAGCGCCGGTGGGCGAGCGAGTCCCGGGGATTAGGAGAAAAGCAGACGAGGGGACTTAGCGGGTCCCGGGGATGGAAGCAGAGCCAGGGAAGTCGGATAACCAAAAGGGGAAAGAGTCGAGATAAGATAGCGGGGGATGGAAATGATTAAGTCGAAAGAAGAG
>JABCKQ010000303.1:0-10489 GCA_018857305.1 Termitomyces sp. T159_Od127 | reverse complement strand
CAGTCTTTATACGCCTACTAGCTCCCTTTTGTAAACTCTGATAGGTCTATTATCCTCGTTTTGTTCTAGCGTACCCTGCCTTGCATTCCCCAAACGGTGTAATAAGGAACTCCTTCCCAGGGCTCCATAAGGCAACTGACACTTATTTCCAGCTTGCGCCAAACCTTATAATGTCGTCGTTGTTCCAAATACGTGTAATCTTCCACACACACGACCTAGTGGAGTTGCAGATAGAAGCGATCCATATAACCGAGCGCCTCACACGACAAAAGTACGACAATGATGAGTAAAGCAGTGACGTTGCAAGGCGGTGTCACCGGAGAGCCAGAAATACATGTCCTGCCTGCCCCTGTCCCGAAAGGGGGTGCAAGTGTTGTATTTTGTTTTACGTGTTTACATAGTAACCGATAGATGGCGGCTTGAGCTATCAGGAATCAGAACGTGGCCGGCTCCAAACTGAGCTTGAAGCCTACTGGCACGCTTGGAGAGATATAAAGGTTACAAGGAGTTTCTGGGTAACGGATGTTAATGGGTGACGTCATCACTATGTGCGCGGACTCAAAAGTGATTCAACGGCGCACTCCGCGCTCGAACAAAAATAATCCATTTCTAAGGGCGTTCCCATCGCGATACGCTACTAGTACTAAATATGTATACAGAAATCACAAGGTCGGTAACAAATACCCCGTACCATCGATAACGAAAACGTTGAAATGCTAAATGTGATTCGAGAAAAGTGCCGCGCCACCGTACCTGAATTAAAAAGTCTAAGCTATTGCCGAACGACTTTATACTACAGGCTTCTATGAGTAGATGACGATGTAGTACCATAGCCAGTACATAGGGGTATATGCGCGGACCACTGTACCGGTTATCATGATCATGCATCCATGACCCACTTGGCAACCAACTATACGCATGAGTCAAAGGTAAACGTTAAACGTTGTGATACGTTCGCGTTAACACCCAAAATACCGTATTGCCCATGTATGTAGAGCCAAGAGAATTGAATGTGATAACGATCAAGCCTCGATATCACAAGCTATGCATCTCATGAAAGTAAGTTTGATCTATACACGGAACAAAATATGTAGTCCAATTATTAAATGTCCAGGGCACCCCCAATTGCACATGTGAAATTGGTGTCTATAGACGCTTTGCAGAGTAATGTAAAACTGTAGATACAAGTAACAAGTTACACATGATACATGAGTACATATGGTACAAAGGGGGGTATCGTGCAATTCGTGCGGATATATACAATTTGGCATGATGAGAATTAGACGGATGAAGGCGTAAGCATAGCGAGAAGGAAAGCACGAGAACAGGAGAGAACAGAGCAGCATGTAACCCGGAAGTAAATGGAAAATGAAGAGAAAAAAACGCATCAGAGCCCGGCCACCGTAGGAGGAGCATGACACGACTCTACCACCACATTGCCGTCCTCCTCGCACCTCTTATGGCATCCCCATCCCCATCCCCATCCTCCCCGCGGTCCATCACGCTCCTCCCCCTCACTCTGCCTCTACCCCTGCCCCTGCCTCTCCTTTCAACGCCAGCAACAGCTGGAACAACACCCACATTGCGATCCTCATGTCCGCCATCTCGAACTTCATATCTCAAGCGACTGCTCCCAATCCCCTCATAGGCAACGCGCAACACCTTCTCCCTCCCACACGCCAACGTCCCCTCCACAGGGACCGGCCTCTCTCCACCTAGCTGATAGCCACCGAACCCCACCCCGGTGCCCATCCCATACGCATAGCCCGTCCTCCCGCTCCCAAAACGCGCACCATTTCCAAGCCCCGTATACCTGCACCCCCAGGCATACCCGAACCCATACCCAGCCCCGACCGGCAGCCCTTTCGTCACATTCTCCATCGCCTTCACCCTCAGATGCACCGGATTCTCCACGTTCCTCACCCTGAGCACCACGTTGCCCGGCGGTGCGACGCCGTGCACAGCCCGGAAAGGCGACCGCGGCGGCACGGGATGCGGCTTGAACCTCAGCTCGTACGGCAGCGGCTCGGGCAGCGCGGTCCGCGGCAGCTCAAGGTCTTCATCTTCGTCCGCGTCAAGCGGGCGGAGCTGGATGGGCCGGAGAGTGCAGTCGTCGGTTGCATATAGAGAGGGCGTGCCCAAGAAGACACGCACGTCGACGGCGCGGACACGTGAGCCGGGCGGGTTGAGTGTGCGGAACCGGCGGGCTTTGGAGGTTGCGCGGGCACGTGAGGAAATGTGGAGGCGGAGTGAGGCGGCGGCGTATGTATCAGGAACCGGAGGAACAACGAACATCGCCGCGCTCATGTACGCGTGTTGGAACCCCTTCGCGAGGTCGATAAGCTGTGCGAAGCGGCGGAGTATGATATTTGTTGTGGGTGTGGTGGCTGTGTCGTCACTGCAGTGTTGCAGTGTGGGCGAGGCATTTCCGGGACTCCGAAGGGTCGAGCATGTGGCGTCAGGGAGAACGGGGAGCGGAGCATCGGTTGGAGAGACAGGGGTTAGGTGTGAAGTGCTGCAATTACAGCGACGGACGACGGTGGTGGTGATAGGGGCGGGTGTAGCAGCGAGGAACCATGTTTTAGATCTGGGCTGGCGGAGAGGAGACGCAGGGGAGGGTTTGGAGCACGGTGTGGAGGGAGGGGAAGTCGAAGGTGATGTGGCGGCAGTGGAGACTGATGAGGAGGAGTTGCTGGAAAAGGAGAGCCACGAGCGACGGGAAGAGGACGACGAGGAGTCCGAGGACGAGGACGAGGAACACGTAGGACAAGGAGAATTCAGATTTCCACCGCTGTCCTTTCTCCGAGGCGCCAGTCGCTCGGGTGCCTTGCCCTTTCTCCGTCGGCGTTCTTCCTCTTCGCTTTCCACAACGATAAGCAACGACTCCAAGAGCTCGGCGTTGCGTCGTTTCTGGCAGTCTTGGCCCCGGGTCGACAAAGGAGTGGTGGAGCGCTGCTCCAGAGGAAACAAAGGACCCTGCATGCTGGTAAGAACTTCGCTGAAGGGCACGGCACGCGAGTCGTCGAAAAGGGGACGAGTAAAAGGAGACCTGGACTTTGGCTGGGAGGGAGTCTGCGGGCGAGAAACGGGATACGCGGGAGGCTGTGGCATCAAGTCATAGACGAAAGGGTCCTGTTCGCGCGGGACAGAGGCTTCCGCGAGCTTGTAGGAGAAGACTGCGCGACGGGGCACTCGCCAGGGCACGCGAGACTCGGGCTCACCTGCATGGGCCGTGCGAAGATCATCTGCGCGGCGCTTGTCCTCGAGCTCTCTCCTGCGGAGTGCAAGTGTCTTGAGCTCGCGTAAGCGCTTCTTACCCTGGTCCCAGATCTTCTCACAGTCCTTGAGGCGCTGGACGCGACGGAACTCGTCAACACGGTCTAGTTCAGCGCGCTGCCTGTCCTTGAGCGCCTTTTCCTCCTCGTCGTCCAAGAGACGGCCGAACGGGACAAAGCAAAAGTCAAAGTCCTCATCCTTGACCTCTGCGATGCGGGGATCGTCGTTGCCGGTGACGTAGATGCCCTTGAGACGGAGAAGGAGTATCTTTGCGAGATGTATGTCGTCGTGTGCGTACGCGACATGGACCTGGTCCTCGAGGGAGCGAGGCGGAGACGGGGGAGAGTCGTAGTAGTCGGTGGCTGCGGCGCGGCGGTCCTGGGAGGCGCGCCGGGCGAGGGCGGCATGGGAGACCTGGCGAGAGCGGCCACGGGGGAACATGGCGCGACGGGAAACGGGATTGCAACGGTCAATTATAAAGTCTAGTTATACAGCCTCGAGGCCTGCGGCACTTGCCGAGTCCCGTGGGAACCGGCCTTGTCCCCTGGCTCGCCCTTTCCTTTTCGGTCCCCGCCCATGCATTGATCATGTCTCATCTGGCCAGCGTCTCGGCATCGTTCTAAACATTTGTGCCAGCGTAGACTGTACAACAATTGTTCGTCACTTCATTACTGCGTCCCGGGCGTCTAGATATCTCAATTCTCCCATTCAATCCCTCCCTGTCTACTCAGTGCCCACATCACACATGCCCGCCCAATCCCCGAGCCCCATCATGTATAGTAAATCTCACGTACTCTCCCCAATCTCCAATCTCTACCCCCATATATCGACGCCCACTACGGCAACTTACACCCCATCTCTGATCCCGAGCGTCCATCCAAACACTTTAATTTCAACCACTGCCCACATCCGAGCACCTCTGACCATCCAACGCACTTGCCCCATCAACGATCTGTCTATCAGTGGCGACGCGTGTACTTATCTCACAATTGATGTGCGTATGTATGACCTCTCCCCACACGGCGTGCAGCCTGTGTATACCCAAAGTGGCGGTGAATATCGCCTCGTTGCTCCAGCGCAATAAGCGCTCGTTTCTATTAAACGTTGACATACATGACTCGGCGCAAAGGTTCAAGCGACACCGAGCTTGTACTGTAAGGATTCGCGTATGTACAGGTCCGATAGTAGCGCCTCATTGTTTCACCTACCTGCTGATCCTCAAATGTGAAGGAAGCGCGTGGATCACTTCTCTATGTATCACAATCTAGCATCTCTTATCATTCGGTCTCGATTCAAATAATGCGTGTCCACGTACATATGCGCCTACACGCAGATCATTAGACTCAGATTCACAATTCTACAGCAAGATGCGGCAAAAAGGCGCGGAAGATCTTCGGTTTCCGGCGAGCAATCAAATGTCTTCAAAGTCCATATCCATCTCATCGTTCTCAATACCAAGCTCTACATATGATCTTTTCAGACCGTTTCACTCGCTACGTCACATACATATGGATCCTTCGCAATACAGCACGGGTTCTCACCGCTGGGATACGCATTAAAAGAGAAAGGAATGACATAATGTCGCAGGCTCGATCGGCAGCTGATCACAATAGAACAATGGTTCCCCGCATTTTTGTTAACCGCGATTGAATCCGGCCGCGGTGGCGCGCAGCGGCACTGAACGGAGGCAATAAGAATGTGATATGTTCCGCCCACAGAACGCCTATTTTTTGATACACGTTCCCCCACGTACCAATTTGTGCAATCCAGACCATCTCCAATCTCAAGTCTGGGTATACTAGCCAAGCCCTTATCAATACTCCAGCTACTCGAGCTACCACTCGATCCTCCAGGCTCCTACCAGGCACAGAGCCCTCTTCACATGCCTACCCACAAGCTTCTGGATCACCAGACTGGCGATGTTCCCATCCCCAGATCCCGAGTCTACAAAACCTGCCGTATGAAGACTGCACTACCGATCGATGGAGCGACATTAACTATATAGATTATCGCCGTAATCTCCATGCCTCCTCAAGGGTCTCTAAATCCTTAGCCCCTCCCGTTCGTCGATACAGTGGCCAACGAACGCACACCCTCACGTGCTCCCGCCAAGGTCAAAAAGGGAAGCACAAGTGTGCCCTGAACACGCCAAGCAAAGCTCCTCCACTCGTCTTAGTCTTGAGTAAGAGGTATAGCCTAAGGCACATAAGCACTGCCTATCAGAGTCATCATCCAAAGCATACTCTATACAAGTCAACCGTTAACACCGCGATCGCCGTCCCAGAATTCCCGATGGCGCGCTGAGCTAGTTGCGCATCCTTTACTTCCTATATACTATATGCCTGCCCAATCGCACTCGCACCGGGAACCGTCACCCGGTCCGGCGGTCCAATTGCAAGTCTATGTTTGTTACATTACCTACGACAACGGCCAATGCACACAAGTATGTACGTACATACACTATGCCCTGAGAGAGAGTAGACAAAGCATACTAGGGTCCGCGCTGATTGGCCGTGGGTAAGTAATTGGTTGGGTGCGAGAAGCAAAGACCCGTGTGATTGGTTGAAGATGGTCGTTCGAGTTCCCCCCACAGTGGAAGATACCCTACTGGGTCTCCATGCTAGTGTACAAAGGGACTTGTTGTGGCAGTTCCAAGGTCGAACATTGGCCATGATTAGCGAAGAGAAGACGGTTAAACCGTCGACACCATTGTTGTTCATGGAAAAACAATTGAGAGAAAGTGTGCTATATATAAGACCGTGGTGCGCAGACCAATTAGAGTTGCAGTGTGAGAGGAAGAAAAACTAAAATTTCGAGGGTGTAGAGACTCGCTTGGCATGTCGAACTCGGATTCTGAGAAAGTGCGGGACGGCAGAAGAACATGCAAGGGAACTAGCCGCGGAAGAACGTTCCCAAGAGAAAGAGAAAAACAATGGAGCAAAAGTGACAGAAGAACGAGAAGAGGCGTCTGAATGTGTCCTGGTCTGGAAGCAGCATACATGCTATCCTGAATCCCGAAATTTTAGGTAGTTTCAACCTTCAACGATATCGAGGGGCTAGGCCCAATTGGCCATCATAAATGCTCCATGCCAGTAAAGCTCACATCAGTAACTTTTTTTTTAGATTCTCTCGCAGCGGGCTTGGGCGGAACATTGCGCGAGAGACTGCATGACATGCAGAATGTCTACCCCACTTTAATGTCAACCCACTTTAAGCAAATAATCTGTGGTTGTTACATTGACATATGCGTAAAATTCTATCCTTTAGTCTTAGATGTGTGCCAAGGGAAAAAATTTTCGCGTATGTACATACATGCTTACTATTTACAAGTGATCGTTGTGTGTGCCCTTGTTCGGTGCCTATGGTAGTCCAAAACGGCTGAAAAAACTTGAAGCGATTTGAGCGTGAAAGAAGCAAGCAGAAAAAAAGGGTGAGTACACCATACTTGGAATGACTAAAACCGAGACCCACCTCTTCGACTTCTCTTTCCCTTGTCCCTTTTTGTTCTCAGAACCGGAAGATGCTTTATCCACCCGTCCAGAACTTGATTCAGCTGGCGTACTAAGCGGCCGGAGAGGCGGGCCGTATATGTCACCTGCATCCCATGCCATAGGTATCAGTGCGACAGGTAACAGCCAAGTGGCAGACAGGACCACTCCGTTCCCTAAACATAGAAGAAAAATAATGAATATCACGACCAGAATGGATAGTTTGTTAGAAAAAAAAAGTAAGAAAATAGTTCGTAGATGGGATGACCGTACCTCTATCGCACGCAGATATTCTCGTCCAGCTCCATGCTATGAAAACACCAATATAGCTTAGGAGCGGTGACAAACGCCGCAGAACTTTGACAGTCGGCAACATCGGCGCGGGGATTACCATCGTCGGTACCTTTTTCAAAAACCATGTAAGGGCTGTGGTAATCATCGCTGCGCGTTGAGTAGCCTTCATCTGGCTCGAGTCAAGAGTCGCCATTACAGGTGGAGGAAGGTATAACCTATATCCCCACCAAGTGGTAAGCACGGAAATCTTGGTAGTTGAAGGCACCCATTGTGTTTCCATCGTTGTGGGAGGTGGCACATGATTTACTTGGTCAGGATTGGATACCTCTCTAGACTCTGCGATCTCGACCTCCGAATCCGCTGCGGGCTCCAGCGGAGAATACAACATCACGCCCTTCTCGGCATGCTCGGTGTGTCGTATACCCGAATCTGGGTGCGTCGGTGGCGGTCCATCAACCTGTTCCCTGGATTCGGGTGCACGTCCAGGTTCCATACCTTCCAAAGCGGACCAAACACTCTGCCGGTGTGCTCCACGACTTGGCGCCGAGATGCCCGAGTCGTCCCCGTTCATCACATTCTCCGAGGATAGCAGCCTCATCGTCTTAGCATCGACATTCTCCGGAATCGGCGGGCCCTTCCCGTCGATAGGAGGTGCAGTACTGGTGCCAGTGCTAGTGCCGTCTTGGCTCTCATGGCTCGTACCTTGCTGTGAAGTACCCATTCCGATGGCAGCAGTCACGCTTGGAGGCAGAGACTCTATCATCTGCCGGATCTTTAGCGCAAATGTCTTTGGCTCTGGAATGTCTTCTTGAGGTTCAGCTGTAGCTCCAGAGTCATTCTGCGCGTTTGTTGCGTCTGTTGCTATATAGGGATTCGAGACGTCGTTGATTTGCCATGAAGGAGGTGGAAAGACAATTTTTGGCCGAGTCTTAATTCCCAGGCGGTCCCCTGCGAACTGCTTAAAGCGAGATATCGCTGTGGGCTTAGACGTGGGCACCGTATCGGACTTTGATGAGGAGGGTGCGTTTGCAGTTGCCATTACTGAAGAGGTTAAAGAATCAACACGGCCACTGATTGAGTTATCATTCTGACGTCATAAAATTTATACTCCGAGAGCATCAGGACTTGCAAAGGCCAGTGTTCGACTTTACTTTTTTCATGCTTTCATACTAATTACTTACTAACCTGATATCTACAGGCTGCACAGAATGACAGCTATGGTCGCATCGGTAACGATACGCCACGATAAACCTCGTGAGAAAATGGCAGTGTCTAGAAATGGGCAAGCGGGGTACCGAAGGTAATTGAATGTACCATGATGACTATGCACTAAATTGGGTATCCAGTTGTGTCTCTTAGATTCATCGCTAGGTTTGAACCTTCGTTCGCTGTCGCCGGCTGTAATTATCGTGAGGCCGCCGGTAGTATTTACAGGATACTGCCTCACACACGCGGTAGTTCCTGAGACAGACATCTCCAGTTTGCTAAATCCTCTCAAGTCCGGATCGAGCGCCAGGAAATTGGTAAGGTATTCTTGAGCGGCACGTCGGCACCGTGTCCGACTCGAAGTTTGCTGGTGGAGAATTGTGCCGAACACTGGCCGAGTTTTGCCCAGCTTTGACTTTGATGTTGGTCAGGCGTCTTCAGCGACCATATGTGCTCTGTTCCATACACACCATTCGTCATTCTCTAAGCATGAGGTAACCTATTCATGCCAACTTTCGTACACGGCGTTTGTTTTGAAAATAGGCATAGGAACCGGGCACCTCAGTTCTAGGACACAGCGACATTTGCGATTGGTGACCTCGAGTGTCCTGAGCGACATCTTACCAATCCTTCTTACTTCGCTATTTCGAAAAGTACCTCGTGCCTTCAATCGCTTGATGAGCGCGTTAATACCTCTAGCAAGAATGCCATACCTTCCAGTCGACACAACTCGGTCCGATTTTGTACCTCTTGCATTATTGTTTCATACTCGGTCCTTTTCTCAACGTCCGTCAAGTCCCGTGTGCCTCTTCTCTCTGGAGTCGTCACTATCTATAGACAGTTGCGTATGCCAGCAGGTCAGCCACTACCATAATCTCGTTCAAGTCCTCCGTCAGCATACGATGCAACGGGCCTGAATCTACCGCTGGCCATCCGCGCTATCAGCATTCTGACCATCTCCAGCATTTCTCCTTATGTCAATCTTGAGGGTATCATTAGCTTATCAATATCATCTGGCCTGGGCAAGCTTAGCCTCACTATTCTGATCTTTTTAGCTATTGACGAGAACTGAAGAGATGGCAGAGGTGTTCGGTCCGACATTTATTATCATCTCTGCTCTCATCCGCTGGTTATTCCTCTTGAATCATCGATTTGTCTGCCATCGGGAAGCATCTCATGGAGATGGTCTTTTCGTCTCGCGCCACTGCTTTGGACAATTTCAAGAATCAGTGCACGTGCGCCTATCTATCATGCGCATGTCTACTTATGTCGATATGAAGGTTATCATGAGCTCGTCATTATCGTCATCATCTGGTCTGATAAAGCTCTCTCGACGTTTGATCTTCTCTCCGCTATAGACTCTGTGACGAAATCTGAAGAGATGTTCGGTCGGACATTGATCATTATCTATGGCTTAACTTTGACTTTCTTCCACTGGTTCTTCTTTTTTGCAAGTACAATTAGGAGAGGCACTCCATACGGACAACGTTTTGGCTTCGTTCATATCAAGCCGCTGTCCCGCAACTAACTCGTCTATCAACCAGTGTACGCGCGCCTCTCTGCATCATGTCTATGTCTACTGATGTAGGCTTTAAGGTCATGAAAGCTTATCATCATCATCTGGTCAAGCTTTCTGAACGATCTCATCGGTAGCTATACACTCTAGTGACGAAATCCAAAGAGATGTTCGGTCCGACATTGATTATCATCTCTGGATTAACTATTCTCGCCATAGTTCTGAAATGTCTTTCTCAGGAATGAGTTGTTTGTCATTGAAACTGGGGGTCTGATTGTCATGCAGGCGCCCCATACAGATTGAACCCGCGTATTAATCAGTTTATCTGTTTTCGCGCGTGTGCGCGATGCTCGTTAATTTACTCTGGTCCATATACATCTCGTTAATATACGGCCCCATTATATCATCCTTCAGGCTCATGTCTGCCCGCGGAAGCGTCAGGTCACAAAACAAGAGGCCAACCGCTCTTCTCATCCCGAACAAGAATATTCCCTCGCCAGTCGTCCAGTCCCTCAATTAATCGTTTTAGAGATAGGAATGTCCAACGTGAACAAACGCGGAAAAACGAAAGTATTTACAAAATCATCTACGTGCTGGAATTTGCTCTCTTACAGGATGAGTCACTCATCGTTGCGAGACTTTATGGGGCCAATCTCTGATGGCCGCGAAAGATTTGCTTACGCGTTTTTTGGCGTTCTTTCAACCCGAC
>JABCKQ010000302.1:0-10528 GCA_018857305.1 Termitomyces sp. T159_Od127 | reverse complement strand
GAGGAATTGACTGGTAACATCAGTTGTGCCAGGCAAGGTGCCGAGTTTGGAAACGGCAAGTAATGGAAACATCCCATGCTCTACTATTCCGTTGTGGTTCTACTACTGGCCCCGGTCTATGCAAGTCAAGGGGAGCAAAAAAATGGAACATATCGGGTCGAATTCTTTTTCAGTGGGATCTGGGTGACCCTATGTAATAGCTTCTAGTTGACACGAGACGTCATTGTTCGTGTATAAACTCCCCTGATAAATGACTTCAGAAGACCCTGTTTTATCATTCCAGAATCGTAACCACTAGGTGTGACAAAATGTCTTCGTGAATCGTTATTTTAAGAAGGATACATAGCCCAACGAACGTTCACTGAAGATGGTGCTTATCGCAAGCAAGCATTTATTTCCAGACAATCGAGAACTTCAGATCTTCGTCCATTTTCATTATCTATAATTTGTGAGATTCGTAGCAAATGCAATGATCGGCCACAAATCCAGCCATCTCCTGAACCATTTTCTCTGTACACTCGTGACCAACACCCTCGTACACAATCACTTTCTTCAAACCGTTTGCTCCCACACTCAGCTTTTGCGTCACAAACTCCTCACTTGCCTTCCATGGGACGAGGGTATCATTGGCACCTGACAAGACCAAGACCTTCTTCCCGAGGAAGGGGTTTGCCGCGCCTTGGACTAAGGAAGCTGGATCCATTTTCGCCACCAGGTCTCTGAGGGTTTTGGGATAGTACTTCCCCATAAGGTCGACGTCGTTTTGCTTTGCGCGGTAAGCAATGAGTTTGCTGTAATCAGGGCATCCAATAATTGGAATACCAGTCGTGACACGATCATCTGTAAGAGGTTGAGGGTTGATACTTATGGGAACTCGGACACCCATACCTGTAGCAAGACTTATCCAGGTTGCGTGCCCACCGAGACTAATGCCGGCAACGGCCCATTCCACGATGGGGTGGGACTCATCGTCAGGATACAAGATGGCCGGGAGGAAATCAATCAAGAGGGAAACATCTCTCGCGGTTCCAGCTGAACGATTAGATGCTGAACATCACTTTGTGCACATCAAAGGCTAAATGACGTACTTTGGATGGCGTACATGTCGACTCTGAGGTATTGAGATGCATATCAGAGGAAAAGAAAGGAGAAAGGCAAAGCAGGACTGACGCATGGCGTTCATTATGTTTTGAAGATGTTTTGTCTTTTGACCAAGCGTCATTGCTCTTGCGTTCAACGAGACGTTTACCATGATTCCTTTGGTCCTATAAAAGAGCAACTTGAGAGAAAGCCTCCTGAACTCCGATATAGGCGGAAGGCTCACGAAGGTGATGACGAGGAGACTGCGAGCCCTGCCTTTGTTTTGGGTAAGCTCGATCAACGATCGCGCAATTGGATCGACCTCTTTCGCTGAGCCGTACCTCCCATGGAGTAGGAAAAGTACGACAACTTCCTTTCGCTCCGCGATTATTTCCGATGAGGTAGAATAGATGTTTACTTCGAGCCCTGCTATGACTTGAGTTTCCTTAGTGAGCGGCATGATGGTCAAAAACAAGTTGTTCTGGGAAATCTCGTATGAGAGAATGAGCTATTCAAGAGTCACATACTCAGACGTTTGTGAGAGTGTACTTGTCCGGATTTCGCAACGTGTCACGCATGTCTTATTATTAGATCAAGGATCCAGATGAAAGTCAAAGAGATAAATAATCAGATCGATTTTACAGCTACAAACGCCACAAACACAAAAGAAAGATTGTATTATAGCAGAACGAGTAGAACAGAGAATATGATATCGAAATTAACGAGCTCGACAGAGCATATATGAAGACGAGAAGAGACGGTGGAGGCAAAAATCAAAAGGGCCGTGAGTCCCGAGCTAGGGTGGGAAGATATCGGTCTCGTGTCTACACGTCTACAAATCTATGTCAAAGCAGTCCCTTGCGAGGCTGGGAGGTGAGGCAGAGCGATGCATGGTGCTTGGAGATGGAGATGATGGGTCAATGATGTGTCGATGTGGCGTGAAAAAACGACATGGAGAGAGAGAGGAAGAGAGAAGTCGATTTACCACCGATCTCCTCCTCCTCCTCCTCCTCCACCGCCACCGTGACGACCACCGTACCCTGAGTCCTGATGGCCGTAGCCACCACCTCCACCACCCCATCGTCCACCGCCGCCACCACCATTGCGTCCACGTCCACCACCATAACGACCTGTGACGTTCGTCGTTTAATGACAATACATCGAACAAAAGTTGAAACTTACCACGCCCACCACCGCCACCACCGTACATCACCATTTCTTCAAGCTGAGGAGGAACAACGGCTTTGGCTTCGCGAAGGATACCCACAAGTTCACGAGCACTCTTGGCATTTTCGGTTGTGAAATACGTGTATGAAGTACCCTTGCTGCCGGCACGCTTTTTTGAGAAGCATAAGCATTGAGTGGAAATGTTATGAGAGTGGACTTACTCCTGTTCGGCCAATTCGATGGATGTAGTCCTCGCAGTTATTAGGGAAGTCATAATTCTAAAGATTGAATCTCTCAGTCAGAGCATTAAAGAACAACCAAGGAGAGTAAGACATACGATAACATATCCTACATCCTTCACATCTGAGGAAGGAGCGACAGCCAACAGAAAACACATGCAATTCGAAGCGAGGTCACACACAGAGATTTGAAAGGCGCATGCATGGCACAGGACGAAGGAACGACATGAAAAAAACAGACAGGCGATCAAACAGTCAATACACATTCACAAGGTTTAACAACAAGCGCTTCGAGGCCCGATGGAAAGGGAGAAAATAACAAAATCGTCACGTTACATTACAAGGGGAATGTCCCCACCTCGAGAGGAGGCGGGAACCCAGCGTATCCAGGAGAAAGACAAGGCGATAGATATCCGACGCACGCGCATGAAATATGCTTGAGATCGAGAGGCAAACGGACCGGCGGGAGGACAGCCAGTTAGCCACCTACCCTCGAACTTGCCGCGCGTGTTCATCATCTACGTATGCATTCATGTCTCCGGAGTGACGCTCCTTCGTTCCTTGCACTGTCATCATCACGACGGGCGGTCGGTGTGCAGTCGGCGTTTGGTCCCCAAACGATAATAGTAATAAAAGTTACCGTTAGGATACCGCACAAGCACGAACACGAGCCAGCCAAGGCGAAGCTGAACCCCACGAGGGGGCAAAGTTCGCTAGAAAGGGAAGAAATCAAACGTAACAGGTAAAACGGGGCACGGGCATGCAGTGACGGAGCGCTTGTCGCAAGACAAAAGAGAGAACGTACCGAGACCACGAGACGCGACGTCCGTGGCAATTAGAATAGGAGAGCGACCGGCCTTGAACTCGCCCAGTACCCAATCACGCTCGCGCCTAGCATCATGATCCCAGGTCAGAGTTAGTCACTCGTGAGGGAGAGAAAAGACTTACTGTTCCTTGTCACCGTGGATAGCAAGTGCAGGCCAACCGTCTTGACGCAGATACTTGGTGAGGTCGTCTGCTACTCTCTTTGTCGCGACGAATATGAGGACTTTGGCATTCTCAGCACTGATCTGATCAAGATGTTTGATGAGCTTTGCCCGCTTTTCAAAGTCGCTGCAGATTTCGACGATTTGTTGGATGTTGTGGTTGGCTTGAAGGTCCATGGATCCGATGTTGACTTGTATTGTGTCAGTCAGGAAGTCCTTAACGGCATGTGAGTATCTCAAGAAGTCAGAAGGGAGGGGAATGACATACATTGGCAAGCTTCTGAACGTCTTTGGGCCAGGTGGCGCTAAACATAAGCGTCTGACGGTCCGGACGAATCTGGCCGACAATTTTACGAATTTGAGGCTCGAAACCCATGTCCAGCATGCGATCGGCTTCGTCCATGACAAGGTAAGTAACGCGGCGGAGATTGGTCTTTTGTGTTTCCAGCATGTCGATGAGGCGCCCGGGTGTGGCGATGACGATTTCAACACCACGCTGCAGGTCACGAATTTGCGGGCCTTTAGGAGCACCTCCATAGATGGCAGTATTCCGGATGCGGGAGTTAGAGCTGACAAAGCGGTATGAGATCGAAGTTAAAAAAATAGAAAAGACAAACAAAACTGACCCGAATTTTGAACACTCTTGTTGAATTTGCACTGCAAGTTCACGAGTGGGAGCGAGAACGAGGACGATAGGACCGTCTCCAGGGGCAAGAAGGGGTTGTCTAGATGGAGAAGTTAGATTGACCTCGAGGTCTGGCATACGACGTACGCATTGATGTGGAGCATGGCAGGAAGGGCGAAAGAAATGGTCTTTCCGCTTCCAGTTTGAGCGATAGCGACAAGATCACGACCGCTGAGAGCCATGGGCCATGCTTGACACTGAATGGGGGTGGGTGACTCGAAGCCTTGAGCGCGGATAGTCGACAAGAGGTATTCGGGGAAGCCACATTCGTCGAAAGACATTACGGGTCTTGGGACGCCCCGTCCTTGTACCTATGTATGTGATAAGAAAAAGTTACATAATATCGAGACAACGGAAACCCACCCGGATTTCTTTGCTGCGCCTGAACTCGTCGATTTCAGACTGCGAACGGTTGGAAACCCGCTTGTCTTCAACATAGAAATTCTTTTCAAAGCGCTCGAGCTTAGTGTGCGCCCAGTCAACCTGGCGAAGACTTCCGCCCAGGTTTGACATCTTGTCGTTGTCCCCCCATCCGCCATATCCATTTCCATTACCGTATCCACCGCCGCCGTATCCGCCGTAACTCTGGAGTACACAATAAGCATTGGTTTAAATGATATCAAAGAACTGACCATTTTATTTTATGTATATAGTAAAGAGGTGAGGGGCGTGGTGAGTGCAAGGAATCAAGTTGGCGGAGTAGAAAATTTACCAAACAAAGCCTTGCCGCGCTGCATAGCACGGACAAACAATGCACTGCCACTCGCTCGATCAGTCCGGGACCCGCAATATATCATTGACACGAGTATCCGATCTAAGAAATTACAATATGTAGGCTTAAATAGAAAGGGTATGTAGATGGGTGCTGGGTAAATGAGTAGAAATGAGCAGTGTTCATGAGCGTAAATCGACGTTAAATGGAGAAAGCCTGCCGTGGATCGGGCACCGACGCGAATGGAGATGAGTCAGGGTCACAAGGAGTATCGGTTAACTCACATAGGATGGAAAAAGGGCTACTTGAGGCTACATTATGATACAATGTGGTTTCTTCTTCGGCCTCGTGATCTCTTGGGGGTATTTCTGGCGCATCTGCTTCACGAGGTCCTCGAAGACGTCCGTTATGTGCCAGTTCTTCTTGGCAGAGGTCTCGTAGAATGGGAGGGCCCAGCGGCTGGCGAGGGTGGATATTGTTGTGCGCTGTACCTCGCGCTCGCTGACGAGATCGAGTTTGGTACCGACGACGACAATTGGGACGTCCTGGGCGAATCATCAGGAGAAGGTGACAAATCGGGGTAAGGTACTGACTCGATCTTCGCCTTTGATTCGGTATATTTGCTTCCGTAGATTGTCGACTTCTCGCAGACTGGCTTCATTCGTTAGACTGAAAAGTAACATGAGAAATCTGTGTAACGCATGAGCCGACGCACTAGCCTGAAAACGAGAACAAAGCCCCGCCCCGACTGTAATCGTAGATGAGAAAGTGGCCAACGTGAGGGACTAGAATGTACCTTGATATACACCTCGTTGAGCGACGTAAATTGTTCGGCTCCTGCGGTATCCAGAACTTCGAGCTACCGGTAAAACGTGTCAGACGTCGAGTGCTGGCCGAAGGACTCTTGTAAAGGAATGAGACATACCGACGATACTTGCCCGTCGACGGTGATCGTTCTCCGGTACTCCTCTGCCATTTGCCGGTCAGCCAAAGTAAGATCTGCGTAGAAACAACCGTGCCTTCTATTGTGGGGTCATAATTCTCCACAAAGACGTCCTTGATGAAACGGACTGCGCCAAGTATTAGTCTTCAAGCTTCTTGGAAGTCAAGGACGAATTACCTGTGAGCGCTGACTTGCCGACACCTCCAGCTAAGCGTGATTCGAGGGTCAGTGATGCAACCTGTGATGGGAAAGGACACGGACCTCCGAGGACGACAATGTTGAACTGCTGCATACTGATGGGGGGAGAGGAGTGGAGAAACAGGATAGCTGTCTGCCGTGAGAGCCAACATTTTTGACGCGGTGTGCACGCATGCCTGACCGTGACAGGACAACAATAACTTAGTTGCCGACGTCCATCATCAATGGTCCGCCCAAGGACATTTTTCGACTTTACTGTCGACAGTCAACCACTTGGAAGGTCTGTTTCTAGTTTTTACTATAAATTCTATTCTCAAGCCCGTCAAGAGTGATATTTGAGCTCTTCGATGACACAGTGCCGAAAACTGCAGAAAAGTAAGTTGGCCCGCCGTACATCTACTCGAGCAATCAATATTCATCAATTTGTGTAGTTTTCGTGCACTATGTACAGGTGAACGAGGGATTTCCCCGTCAAGCCAACACCCTCTATACTACAAGAACAGTAGCATTCACCGGTCGATACAGGATTTCATGATCCAAGGGGGAGGTACGGCTCCCACTCATTTACACGTGTTCAGCAAGTATCAAAAACGCGCAGATTTTACAAAGTTCAATGGCACCGGCGGCGAGTCCATCTACGGCGGTTCCTTTGCAGACGAAGACCTCGAACGACCATTGGACGCAGAGGCACTTTTGTGTATGGCGAACAAGGGACCAAATACCAACAACTCGCAGTTCTTTATCACACTCCGCGAGTGTCCGCATCTAAATGGTATATTTCTCTTTGCTTTACCCTGTCGCTGGAGCATTCACCTCTGTTCAAACAGGCAAACATGTCGTGTTCGGTCGCGTCCTTCGCGGATTTGACATTGTGCAGAAAATTTCAACGATGCCCGTTGATGGGAAGAGCCGTCCACTTACACCTGTAGTCATCTCGAATTGCGGGGAGCTCGAGTTGCGCAAGCCTCCAGGTTCGTACTTCGGTAAACTTGACTCCAGCCATTTACAGTCGCCCCACCTTTAGTTAATACAGTAGAAGAACCCTCAAAGTTGGAAAAACGATCTCATAGACGGTCGAGGTCGAGGTCCCGCTCTGAATCTCGCAGTCCCGGCCCGGAGAGGCGACGCCATCGCAAGAAGAAAAAGTCGAAACGTAAAAACTCACGCTCGCGCTCGCCTGAGCAGCACTCTCCTTCTCCAAAGCCTGACGCGCCAAGAGAAGAGACAGAGGAAGAGTATGATGCGAGGTTGGAACGCGAAGAGAAAGAGAGGTTGGAAGAGTCAAGGAGGCAGGAACTACAAAGGATCAAGGAGAAGTATGAGAAGGAGCTCGCTAGTAATAGTGGGGGTGTGAGGTTCAAAGGTGTGTCCTTATCCTTCGCTTCGTGTTTTGTAGCGTGCTGACGGTCTTTTCGAAACTCAAGGGAGAGGAAGGATGAAGTTTTTGGATCCCGAGTTGGTTCGTCGACACCAGGATTCGCGATAAAATCATGGAGTTGTACCTACGGTCAACTAGATAAAGTTGTACAGCATGACACCTTAGACATACTGATGGGGTTTGTAGGGAACAGCCCCATACATGTCAATACACCTGTTAATGAACAGTACTGCCTTTCATTGTGTTGGTCATGACTTGGAGTCTCTGTTTTATGTTCCCATATTCATTGTCACTCAAATTGATAATTTCGGCAAGCCTGAAAGTCTCAAGTTCCACACAGCCAATCTTCCGAAACGTGTTTCCAGTTTGCGGTTTTTACAATATCCTGACTTTGATACCCTTGGAGAAATCGGCTCAATTCACTTCTACTTCGAAAAACAAATCTCGATCCATGTCAAACCAATCATTAAACCCTTGGTGTCGGTTTTGAAAACCATCTGGGAAGCATGATATCCTGCGTCTAAAACTGCAGAAGACCTACCAGAGGATTGTTGTGATGCCTTTATCGAACCCATCAATGACGCCATCCTTGACACAGCAAAGACTGCGGGGCAGGCTGCGGATCCCAGTGGACAGGCTAAGGCTAGTGTGATTGACACCCAAGTGATCACGTTCCACTAATCTCAAGCATGAGGTCCAGACACGCTCAAGACACTCCGAATTCCTCTTTTTCTTTATACCTATACTCAATTATCCATACTGACATTGCATTCTTCGTACATGCCTTTCACACTTATCTTTGTCGAGTCACGGATACTCGCTTATCTGGATGTGATAGTATTATTCTCTGGAAAAGATGTTGTCACACAGACTCAGATGCAATCTGATCTACAGCCGTCCACAGTGGAAAAACGTTCACAACGGTGTCATCGTCGCAAGTCCAGGAACTCAAAAAATCTGCTTGCATCCTTGCAAATGAATTCCTCGCGTTAAGCGTAGAATAATCCAAATGCAAGAATAGCTAAACCTCTACCTCTGCAACTTTCTCCGCGATTTTATCGACTTCGTCCTTCTTCTCCTCCTTAGCTTGAATTTCTTCTCTCTTAGCAGCGGCAGCGTTCGCGAAGCTGAGTGTCGGCCTCACAGTCGGAGCTAACGACCTGGGGGCAGTTTTTGGTGATGCCATATTGGCGGAGCCAGCAGGACCATTAGCACTTGCGCTAGGTGGGGTGCGAGTACCAGTAAGGGGCGCCCTCTCAGAGGCCTGACGCGAATTCGTGCGGGACATGGAGATACGATCTTTGACGGTCTCCCGTTCTTTTTCCAACCGTTCAGTAACCTCCTTGTCTTTATTTGCGACGTCCACAGGGCGTGCAGCGCCAAAGGGATTGGCACGGGTATTGGAAGAGGTGGGGGTTGGTCCCATTTTGGGAGAAGAAAGGGGAGTTTGAGCAGCGGATGGCGTACCGGATCGAGGAAGGAGCTCTAGTTTCCTGCGACTCAGTTGAGGCGTTGGTGGCGTTGAGCTCGCCGCTAAGAAAACATTAGCGTGTGTTTAGTCGGAAACATAAAGAACATACGTGAGGTACTAGACTTTCGGGCTCTCCAGTCGGCCTCATCCGAAGGCAAATCTTTCGGCGGGCCCATATCTCCTTTGCCACGAAGACTTCCAAACCTCTCTTCTGGAGCGTTTGGTGCCGACGTAAGCTTGCTGCCACGAATCCATGTTTCAGCCTGGTCTGCAGGACTGGGCTGGCCTTCTGGTGTGGAAAATCCTGATCTGCGTCGGGGAGGCGGCAGATCTTCAGATACGGCGGGTCGAGAAGGGCGGTTAGAGCGCCATTCACTGACACCCTCAGCTACGCTAGGAAGACGCTCACGCTCTCCAGATGAAGGACCGTCATAGCGACGGCGGGAGTCGCGAGGCAGATCCGGGAGCGGGCCTTCGCGTCTCCAAGGACTATCGAATTTGGAGTCATCTTCAATGTTACCTCCACCACCACGATCTCCAAATCCACTGCGTTCCTTGGCTAGGAGAACAAATGAGAACTGGCGGGCGATTGTACTTGTATAAGGTACTCACGAGGTTCTGCGACACTGACGCGAATGGTTCTGCCAGAGAAATTCTGCATAACGCATAAGGCGTTGAGAGACAGAAGCATTGAGACATACTCACCGAGCCACTTTTAGCAATTCCCTCTTTTAATCCCTCCAGATCTTCAAATTCTACATAGCCGAAACCCTTTGGTTTATCTTCACGATCCCTGATAATTTTTACCGACTTTGCCTGTGCCACGTCAAAGACGGTCGAAGAGTAGATAGAGAAAGAGACGCACTTTCAAAGGAGCAAAAAACTCCTCTAGCTCAGATTCAGTAAGATCGAATGCAAGATTGCCAACAAAAGCGGTATAGGGAGGACTTGTGGGTAACGGGATATCATCCCTAGGCGGGGCGGCAGCCCTGTCGGCTAAAGGCGTGTCAAGAGGTCAAGTCATTGGAGAACTAGTATCAACTCACGTCGGGTAGACAGATAGTCATCCCGTCGGCCGTAACGATCGCCAGGACGTCCTTGATCGTCCTCATTACGTGGGGCGGCTATTGCTCATTTTGAGACTGAGACCCAAATGCAAATCATTGCCACCTACGAGCATTGGGGAGCGAGTCCATCTCGTCCGCCCATGAGCCCAGCGCTGCAAGAACCCCGGGTTCAGTGGAGCTGGGCACAGCACACGATCAGATACTCACCACTGTCCCCAAGGAACTCGTTCAAGGTGATTTTCTTTGCTTTCTTTGGAGCTGCATGGAAAACGATTTAGTTGAACAACGAGGTGATAAAATTCAAAGGTGACCGTACGCATTTGTGATGTGCTTGAAATTTCGTCCAACTGCAATTTGTCAGTCCCTGACACCGCGGAATGTTCCGGGCAGGCTCTACCACGATACAATTGTCCAAGAGCCTTCGTTCTCCAACGCCTTCTTGGCTCAGTTGGCTAGAGCGCAGGTCTCATAGAAATATGACACGTTGATTATCGTGCAATCCTGAGGTCGCAAGTTCGAGCCTTGCAGAGGGCAGAATTTTTATTCTTCCCTTATCTGCAAGGATGTCATCCTATCGAAGTTGGTTTTAGTTGATACTAATC
>JABCKQ010000301.1:0-10542 GCA_018857305.1 Termitomyces sp. T159_Od127 | reverse complement strand
CTCGAGTTTGGAATGATAGTCGCCGATCCATTTCATCGCTTCATTCAAACCAAGTTTCTCATGGTGCATCACAATCGTGACAATATTGTGCCCATCATCCCCACGAGCTTGTTCAACATTGTAAGAACACACATCCTATCAGTCCGTTTAAAGACTTTGCACCAGCAAGGCATGTGGATACTCACGTTCCCAAGAATGAGCATATCGATACAGCTAGTGGTAATTCGTTGGATGACGGGATCGTCAAAAACCTCGTCCGGGAGGTTGAGACCGAATTGAAGAACGACGAACGATGGTGTCGCCCCAATCGTGTCACGGCGAACGAGAAAATACTCATCGATGCTCCTGATGTAACAGTGCGCGCGATCCCAGGCCTGTTGAACAACCGAGGCAGTATACTGCTTGAACGATACCACGAAACGACGCTGTGCTCCTTTGTTTGCGCACTGCATTGACAGCTTCCAGAATCTACGGTAACGCGAGGACACAACACCGTTTATGTAGTATTGCAGTCAGATTATCACCGAACTCACTGACGGGCGACTTCGCCAACGACGCACTCGCCAGCGGGCCGTGCCTTGTCTGGGTTGCGTATCGCATCCATGACTATATCAGCCATGTTTTGGACCTGGCGCGGTGCCGCGACGTCTGTGTGTTCATCGAAAAGGAAAAACAGGTTCATGAGATCGCAGCCTGCGCGTACGATTTCTATCCCAGCACAACGAACGTGCCAGGGGATGGTTCAGAGACACGTCATAGCAAAAGTGAGTGAGTGAGGTATGTCTGACCTTTTTTCTCCAGAGGAAAGCCGAGAGAAGCAAGTAAATCTAGATGAAAAAAAAGTGGACGATGTTCAGCACCTTACAGGTGGCAAGCGATGCTCACTAAAATCGCAGAGATCGAATGCGCGCTGTGCCTGAGGCGTGAACGCTTTGAAGCTTTGTATCCATGCTGACGACTCTGCTTTAACCTCGAGGTATAAGGGATTAATGTTCCGTTTCCAAGGCCATTTTACAAGAGTATCGGGTAGGAGGAAGATCGTAGATGCAGTTGGAGCGGCGGTCATCCTATAATTGACAACTTCATGTTGAAGTCTCTAGCTTAAAAGAAGAGGCACTGAACTCCGTCTGTCGTCAGTAGGCCCCATCAATTCGGTACCCTCATGAGAAGGAATCATGTACGTCGGCGGAGCTTTCCATTTGCCGTGTAGGTTTCTCGCTGCGAACGAAGAGATATGGAGAGGTCATCGTCCAATGGCGATCCAAACAAGCCAGTTGGGCTCTCCATGCCAGAACAGATTGATGTCACATGGACTGGTCAATGTAATTAATATTCAGGATTGGAAGCCTACTTGATCACTCGAGGTCTCCAACATGCCACGGTTGCAACGGCCCATGAAAGTAGGCTAATTGCGGAGCCGAACTACAGCATTGGCACCTTCCTCCAGTTGGTTGATCATTGGCAGAAAGGACGCTTTGAAGACAGGAAATGACAGAGAAAAAGTGACAGGAAGAGGAAGAAGACACGGGATTTACGATCTTTGAGAGAGAGAATCGACAGTTCTAGGATATGGGCTCGACGTATGTTGTGTGTCATCGGACTTGGACAGCATAACAGGACCATTGCCGGGGTGGGCCGTTAACGTCCGAAATCGTCTAGTGGAGACATCAATATGTATACATGTATGACGTGTTCAACTTGTTGAGTCATTAGAAGCTGAAGTTCCTTGTCCATTAATTCAAACAGCAGCAAAATATCCAAAAGCGGAAATGCCAGAACCTCGCAGTGGAAAACAATCGCGGAGAACTGAATTGTTGCCTACACCTCACGTAACCTCCATCGAAATATACACATTTGATATACAATCGCCAATGTCTTCCCATCAGAAGCCCCGACCGCATGATGATTTAGATCCAGTGAAAAATAAGAGAAGAAAATGGAGTGTCCACACCTAGACCCAAACACACTCAAGCCATCTGAGACACAATATGAGCCAGAATTCATACGCGCAGTCATTGGTTTACGCCACAAGCACAGGGCTCAAGATGCATTCTACAAAGACCATGTCGGATATGAGGTTGTGAATCCTGAATTATCACAGAAAGGATCTTATGTCAACTTGCCTCTCCATAGATTAGATCAAGGCAAATGGGCAGACTACCCCAAAACTGATGTCAGAAGTAGTGCAGGCCCACTTGTAGGACATATACGAAGACACAGAATATACGTGTAAGGCAGAACTTGGGGTAGGTGTCACTGAGTGCGACCATTCGAAATAAGCTTCAGGCCTCATTCGGCCGATGAACGTGTCGATCTTCACCCTATTCCCGATGAACCTAGCAGCGATGCTGATGTCACCTCACAGGCACCTTTTGACCTGCACAAAGAATCTCGCACATGTAGCACCGTCTGGAGGGTTAATGGGCTCTGAGGCAGATGAGATGCAGATTCTATTACGTCGAGTAGAATATGGCTTGCCTGGCATGTTCAGTATCATAAAAGCATCAAAGCATGATCGGATTCAGTACCAGCAATTCATATGAGATTTATTTTACACACGTAGTACCCCATCTCACACAGAAGACGACATGATTGACTAAAACCGCATAGGCGACTCTGATTGCAAGACATCTGCTGGGACCAATCGTCACTGAAGGAATACGCTCCCTGAGATTGCTAGATAAAAGAAGAGAACAAAGGAGGAACAACATGAGATATGTCCAGAGTTTACCAGATAAACCCTATATACAAGCCACAGTCAGCATCAAGTGACAGTATACTCGAAGAAACAGAAGAGTCTCAGAGGGACAAAGAGTGAGCTCAGTCCCGTCCGAGGACAGGTCGCACTCGTTATAATCAGTTGTTATTTTTGGAATCACAGACAAAGGAGACTATATTTCCTGAGGTTAGACTCACGATTCAAACAAGAGAATGGGAGACGATGTACAGGCAGAGTCACGGAGGTGAAGTAAGTTTCATCATTGGAGGGAGAAAATTAATTGCTGCGTCGTGAATCCAACTTTCGCGGCCTCTGCTTTCAAAATTCCGCTTCCATGCATCCGTGAGCTTGAAAGCTCGTATCCAAAGACAACCGGCAACGACGCCTGTGCATGAGCTTGGAATGGATAATACACACGTCAAATCGGATGTTCCCACGGACGCGCTTCTGTTCTTGTCTGCACATCAAGCTCTCTACTAGGAGTTGCCAGTGGCGATGTCATATTCGCGGTTGGATCAAGCAAGGCCATACTTTGATGTCGACTTCCAGGAGCTAGGTCTGATTATGTATTATCGATTCCTCCCTATGTCCCTGCTCAATCTGCCGCAGAGTAGGTGGTGCAGGAGAGTCCATCAAGGTCGGTGACCACAATAAGACACTTAAGGTCCAAGGCAAGGAACATGTTAGGTCTGTCTTATTGTTATTGCTCTTTCTACATGGTTCATACACAGCGTTTATGAGGCAGTCATTAATCGCAAATAGGAACACATTGCTAAATCCGAACGCTATTTGTGCTTGCTCAAGCATGTTGTGTCTATACTATGAGAAATGGTGTGTATCCGTTCCCGCTCGTATTCCTCCCATCTAAATCGCGCCAGGCCCGAGCTCATCTATCCTTTGGCTTTCGTCATTAACTCTCCGATCTTAAGTTCCCGACAAACTCGTACGTTCGTTGTCCTCTTTCCACACGTCCTCCCCTTGATTGTAACTTCTTAACCAGACCGCGAACAAACTCAACTCAAAGGGTCACATAAGTCCGTTTCCAGGTGGGACCAAAGACGTTTATAAGTATTGATCATTTTCTCATGGACGTCAATTTGAGTTCCCAGGATGAAGATATGTTGTGTCATTTTTACACCTATACCGCACTTTTGAGATGTTCATTTTTACTGTATCCATTTGTGAAAGTCCATCACTCATGATCAGAGTTCGCATCGAATCAAAAGGACGTTGCTAGGCATGTGTAAGAGATATAGACATTGCTGTGGCTTGGGTTGTAAGCGACGTGTTCCACCGGACATCGCATGTATGCCAACTTCAACACGTGTGTACAACGGCTGAAATTGCCCTGCGCACTGAAAGATGTACCATGATAGATTAATCAGATAATAACCTGTGTCCAACCATTCCACTTGCTTTGTTGACATAACGACGAGCGAATCAAACACAGTTGATATGAAGATTGCATTTAAGAAGATAGAAATGTGAATCTGATCTATCCAAGAGAACAACGTAAAAATGCCCACTCGCCGCTGAGCGGCACCAATGGTGACGAAAAGACACTTTGAGATACATAGCATATCATATACGGACTATATGGCGAATACTGACGAGGAGGGACACCGCATCAGCTTCGATTATTGCCTCTATACATGCGTCTCCATTCTTGCTCCATGAGTATGTCCCTGCCGAATACAATTTTGATGTGCGTGGCAATATTTCTGCCTCGAAGGTATTCCTTCATCTCGGACATCGCACAATTAGATGCATTCAGCCTCAATATTTGCAATTGGGGAGCAGTGGAAAGGAACTATTTCAATGTCTCCGAACCAGCCGTTACCGAACCGATCAGTGAGAGAATCGCGTTCGAAGTCCAATAGGACAGTCTTTACAGAAGGAATCCACTCCAAGGATGGAACACACACAATAGAAGGATACATCTGCAAAGCCAGAAACAATACATTTGGGAATACAATTCCGCGGCGAGCGAGATCTTCAGCTATGTCCCTTGCGACGTTGAGCGATGTCAATTGTCAAGAAACTTCGTCAAGTCATATCCGAACTCCGACTCATGTGCTCACTTTCGTCGACTCTCCTAGTCTCTTATATTACATCATTTCTCGTCATATTCTCCTTTTTTGTACATATAGATTTCACGGACTCATGCCCATCTAAATCTTCACTTATTTTCAACACTCCCTATTCTCTTTCTCCTTTTAACTGGTTTCCTATAAAAACTACATGTATTCAAATACTGGACTTCGGGCAATCAACACAGTTGTTACTCGTTCTCTCGCTTGAATCTCAGTCACTCTCAGTCACTCAAGAATATCTTTCGAAAGCTCAAGAATTCTATTCCGTTATATGCCTTTAACTATCTGTGTATCTGACATCACTGTATGGGCTGATAGAGTGAGCATTGGCGAGCAATCAAAATCATATTCTTGCAATATCAGAGCTACGTGTCAAATAGCAGTGCATTTGGATAAGACAAGACATGAGACGTCCAAATTCACGTCTCCCCTCATACCGAGGTTGCGAACATGAGCCGCAAAAAACGTCGATGGGCGTGACATAAAAGTTGGCAAGATTCTTTCAGCGCGTGCAATGTCCAACCCAATTGCGTTGCTATTTTGGGTTATGAGGAAACTTTCGTACATGATGGATTCAACGTATGGCTGTATGTGCCTGCACAAGACAGATAGAGCGGCGGCATCTCTAGGGAATGCTGCCCATTTGAAAATCACATATTCTATTTCTTGGGGGAAGTTGAAGGTTGTCATTGCACCGGGGGTGTAATTGACGCAGCATCATATATTGCGCAGTGAATCAATGATTATTATTCGCAGACTAAGTTCGAGATCAGAAAGATATTTATTAAATATAATCAGTTTTGAGTAAACACACCTAAGTTCGAGATCAGAAAGATACTCGAACTGTGTGGTACGTCGAAATATATATACTTAATGAACTACTGAGACTTTTGTTATCACTATGAAATAAATGGTGACGTATACTGCGTCATTATGGATACATTTTAATGTATGTGGAGAATACTATATATTTTATATAATACAAAGTGGAGGTAAACGTACCAGTGATGTCACTTCAATTCATTCAGAGTGATCAGTCGTCATTTCCTTCGACAGTAATCAAACCTGGTCGTATACTTGTGAGATTACGGTTTCTAAATAACGACTGGAGTACCAACGTGTATGATTTCTTTGTTTTCTTGGCCATAAAAGCTAGATGAAAATCCTTGAATATATGCAAAGGAAAGCCTGTTATGCAGGGACGTGACTATATAGTAATTGGTGAGTTCGAGGATACCATGCTGGGGTTATCCAAGATTGATTAAGGACTTACCAGAACTTACTTTGCAAATTTGCTGCAAGGGTCGGATCAGTTGATAGGGAAATTGAAGAATCGGTTCTCAGGTCCTTCGTTTTTATTCCATGCAATTTGGCCTTGTTGCGATCAAGTTGCAAAATTCGGCAAGCAAAGGAATCGATCAATGATCTCTGAGTCGCCACGTCTGTATTCAGAACCATGAACATCATTGATCAGGACATTTTGAATTCGTAGGTCCATGAAGACTGATAGATGATGCATACACCTCCTTCTTCGCTTGTCATGGCCTCAATTCTTGCTGGCGTTCCAGTATCCAACTGCTCTCTCTTTGGGCTTACAAGATACCTACTCTCTGATTTGAGCAAAAGCCACCGTGAAATGACATTCTAAAAATATCTCTTCAGTACGTGATGATGGTAATGTTTCAACAAGGGAGAGATTATGTGGGCGCGTCTATCCTTTTGTGTTTCTTGTTGATTGAATATTGTGTACTTGTAGGCTACGCCCCTGTGCACGCACTGACTGCATTGCCAACGTTCCCTGCAATTCCTCCAATCTTCTCTGATTTCCATATACCAAGCTTTGTTAATATAAACAAGTAAAACAATGTTAAACATATGAAATCAACCATAGTGGAGACTAGGGTTGCATTGCATTGGTATTGAGAGAAGTAGAAAGGCGGTTGATCTTGAAATATGTAAGAGGTCAACGTAAGAGATGCCCACACCTGCTGAGCAAAGGTGACAAAAGAAGACACTTTGATATGCAAGTTATATCACATGTGGGCTATTGTTGGCTATTACGGAAAAGGACAAACACCGTATCAACTTCAAGAACGATTCTTGCCTCTATAGAGGCGTCTCCATTCTTGCTCCATGTACAAGTTACTGCCGAACACAACTTTGATGTGTTTGGCAATGTTTCTACCTTGAATGTATTCCTTCACCTTGGGCATCGCCAAATGAGACACATTCAACATCAATAATCGCAACTGGGAAGTGGTGGAAAGGACTGTGTCAATATCTTCTATCCAGCCGGTACCGATACGATCTGTGAGATGTGTTAGAACCTAAGTCACACTAGAATGGACTGTAAACCTCAGTTCAATATAATTAACTGAGTAACTGAGTAGACTGTACCTAGAACGGACTGTAAACTAGAGGAAGGTACAGACATCAAATTAGAGAAACATCAACAATGGTCTACTACAAAAGGCTCACCCTCAGTTCAATATAATTAACTGAGGGTGCAGCCTGCAAGAGCATCAATATATGTGAGGGGGACAAAGAAGCCTTTGTCTCTTGGTGTGATATTATAGTGTGAATGAGTGTGATATTGAAAGAACGATTGAGGTCAATGATGTCGTCAGCTGTAGGCATACAAGTGTCATTGTGGGTGCAGGCACTAACAAGATGAAAGTATCCGAGTTCCAAGAGAACAGTCTCCACAGAGGGGACCCACTCCAAGGATGGAACACGCACAATGTAAGGAAAAAATTGTAAAACCAGAAACATTAAATTTGGGAATCCAATCCAGCACTGAGCAAGGCCTTGAGCTACTTCTCTCTCCTGATATTAAGTGATATCAGCGTATGGGCTGTTAGAGCAAGCATTGGCATGCAATTGTAGTTTGTAATCATCAGAGCTAGGTGTTGAATAGCCATGCATTTGAATAAGACAATGCCTGCAATGTCCAAAGGTACTTCTGGCCTTATACAGAGATTGTGAATGTGAGCAGCAAAAATCACATGTTCTATTTCAGCAGGGAAATTGAAGGTCATAACTGCAGCTGGGGCGTAATCAAACCTGTTCAGACATATGTGAAACTATGGTTTCCAGATAACAGCTGCTGCACCACCATGTATGATTTCTTTGTTTTCTTGGCCCTAAAGCTGTATTATTGCAAAATTGACTAGTAAGAGTAGACAAAGTTTATAGTAAATGTTACTTTGCTAACTTTGTTTATGGTCATGGTCAAATCACTAAGTTCAAGGGTTCAAGCCGCACTCGACACACACTTTTTCAATAATGAGATATGATAGTTTATTTGATTTCAAAAACTGCTTTCATTCAAACTTAGTTGAAACCAATGAAGCTAGTCTTAATCCAAAATAAACTAATTTATTCCAACTCAATGGAAGCAAATACACAAGCTCCTAGGCCTAAAAGCTCCACACTCTGGAGACTCCACACCATGGCAAGCTGATTGCTTGGCTCCCAGTCTCCAATCCATCCTCCTTTTATGTCTCTGTTGATGTGCATGGACCAGGTGCAGTCCGTGTGATTCTGCTGCTTGTTGTGCATACCTGGGGTGCCTACACTGTTTTGGTGCATCCAGACCTTGCCAGAGGAATGGTTCAGCCCTTCCCCAGCTAAATCCATATCTCCATCCTCATCTCAGTCATTCCATCCTTCCTTCTCAGCCTCTGTTCCCTCTGTGCCCTCCTGCAGGTCATGCACATGCTAGCGGTGGGCTGGTTGTGGTCAAGTGTGACAGTTGTGGTGGTCATGGCAAGAAAGCAAAGTCAAATGGTCATGAGTGATGCCTCATCAGTGGATCAGTGATCCATGATAGCAGGCATCACTGAGCACTGCCACATGTTTGGCCAACCCCAACATTCTGATGGAATCACAGAGATCTTGGTGGCATCACAGATCATTGATCATTGATCCATGATGGTGGCCATCATTGGGCACAGCCACCTGGCTAGAAACATTGAGATCATGATGTCATGATGTATCCTTGATCTTGTCACTTGGCATTTTCCTTTTGTCATCAGTACTGATCTTTTGACTTCTTGTTGTCTTATTGATGTGGTGGTTCCTGCTGTTTGTGTGGGTTTTATGAGGTATGTCTATGCCTACAGTTTTTGGCATGTCTTAGAGGCTTACAGTTTTCAGCCTATTGTGTATTTTCATTGGACAACCACTGTATCAGTATGTGAATTCAATGAATCAAAGCCAGCCCTCGCACCAAGGGTACTATGTAAGTGGTGAGTTTGAATATACTCATGCTGGGATGTTGATATCAATTCAATACTCACTTGCCAAATTTGCTCCATGACTTCAATGACTTTGCATTCCTTTTTATACAAATATTTGGCTTCATTTTGATCTGAGATTCTGCCAGCAAAGGGTCATGAAATCAATCAATCAGGCCTTTAAGTTTCCACTGAATACTTACTGAAGATTGTTGATTGTTTTCATCATGGAAAGGCCCCTTCAATTGCATTTGCTTAATAGGGACCATCAAACTCACATGCAATGAAGTGTTGTATGGATAATGGCTGTACTTGAGTACAATGGATGTGTTTGCTGAGTGAATCACTCATACTGAACAGTATCTCAGCTTTGACTTCATTTGACTTCACTTACATACCCCTCTAACTAATACACTATCCCAATGATACTACCTTGGTAACTCCATATTATATATGCCCACTGACTCAAAGCAACAGCTGAAGCAGCACTGAAGCAGTATGGGCATGTCAGGGACATGTGATCCTACATTGCCACCCATGGAGAAGATACAGTAAAAAGCTTGAACAAACAATCCTGGATTATATCAGTTGTATGGAATACCACATTACATACACCGACTGAGCTGGGTCACAAGTTACTTTTCAACAGATATACAAAAGTAGCAGATTTTGAATATATTGTATCTAACAGCTGCAGAGCAAAAGACCTAGTCAAGACATGGTGTGGAACATGCTGCTCAACAAGTGCAATGTACTCAGTGGCATATAGCTCTGCATCTTGATAGGTCCAATAATCTTCCATCTTTAGATGGATTGCTCTCTTGCTAGCTACTGTAGCTGCATGATTTCATCTAAGATTGACCTTGTACCATTCTGTCTCTATTGGTGTATAATGAGCCATACTAGAAGGATGTGGGGAAATAGGGAAACATACTGATACCTTTATAATTGTGGACCTTGTTGACTGTATGGCCTGGATTCAATTTATACAAAGTCATATTTCCATCTTTTGTCCTTCCTGTTTGACAGTTGATGACCTATATTTGAAGCCAAAAGATGGATTATGAGTGCTGTATGCATCATGTCATGCAGCTTCATTTCCATTGGCTGAACTTGATGAACATGTAGAAATTTTTTGTATCAGCATAAGGGTGACCTCCAGGAGTTGCGGCTGAATCACACAACTAGCAGAGGGAAATCCAAAGGTATATTAGGCATGATAATCAATGATACAATAGTAACTAATCACCTAGCAGAGGGAAATCCAAAGAGAACAAGTCTAAGGATTTTCTGCTGCTTGGTGCAGCACATCAGTGGGTGGTGGAGGTGTGGAAACAACTGTACAGGTGACTGGAGCTAACCTTAACCTTGGATAATGTTCAGACAGGGAGTGCAGCAAGTTCCAGGGCTTTTCCCTCCCTGGACTGCCAAGCCCTCCATGGCCCAGATGGCAAACAACTCTGGCCAGAGGAGCACAATGTTGCTGTTGTCA
>JABCKQ010000300.1:0-10580 GCA_018857305.1 Termitomyces sp. T159_Od127 | reverse complement strand
TTGGAGCAGACTGCCTTTGACGCTCTCAAACAAGCAGTCACTTCCAGGCCTGTCCTCCTCTTTCCAGATGACAACTCTCCCTTCCAGGTGGAAGCAGACAGCTCTGACTTTGCCACCAGGATTGTCTTGTCACAACAGTCCTGGGATGATGCAAAGTGGCATCTGGTGGCCTTCTACTCCAAAAGCCTGAATGTGGTGGAGTGGAATTACAAGATCCACGACAAGGAAATGCTGGCTATCATCTGGGCCTTTGAAGAATGGCGGCACTTCCTGGAGGGTGCCTGACATAAGTTCAAGGTTTGGACTGATCACAAGAACCTCAAGTACTTCCAGACAGCCAAGAAGCTCAACCATCAACAGGCCTGGTCTCTGTACTTAGCCAACTTTGACTTCTCATTGCACCACAAGCTTGGCTGGAGTATGGGAAAACCTGATGCACTGTCCTGGAGAGCAGACCATGGCACCAGCAGAGATGATAACAGCAACATTGTGCTTCTTTGGCCAGAGTTGTTTGCCATCCAGGCCATGGAGGGCTTGGCCATCCAGGGAGCAGAGGTTGATATCCTCTGGGACATCTGGCATGGAAACCAGGATGGCCACCATGAAAATGTTGTTGCCTAGGCAGCCATGGCTCTAAAGTCAGGACCCACCACAGGAGCCAAGTCAGCCCATACAGACAAATGGGCCCTCCAGGATGGGCTCCTGACCTTCCAGGACTGCATTTATGTGCCCAACATCCTGGAGCTCCACCAGAGAATTGTCAAGCAGCATCACAACTTCTGCATTGCCAAACATCTTAGCCGATTGAAGATGCTAGAGCTAGTGTCATAGAACTACTGGTGGCAGATGTTTTAGTACATTGGATTCTACACTAGTACATGTGATCTTTGCCTCTGGACTAAGCCTCAGCGCCACCTCCCCACTGGACAACTCCACCCACTATCAGTCCCCTCAGAACAATGGAGCATAGCCTCCATGAACTTCATTGTGAAACTCCCTGATGCTTATGGCTACAATGCCATCATGGTAGTGGTGGGCCTTTGTGGCAAACGAGTGCACTTCATCTCCATCCACACCACCTGCTCTGCCATGGGTGCCGCAAACCTGTACCAGAAGAATGTTTGGAAGCTCCATGGCCTCTTAGATGCCTACATGTCAGACCAGGGCCCACAGTTCATAACAGAGTTCACCCAAGAACTCTATTGACTGCTTAATGTGAAGCTCCACACCTCCACCACCTACCAACTACAGTCTGATGACATGACAGAACATGTGAACCAAGAGCTTGAGCAGTACCTCTGCCTCTTTTGCAATGAGCAGCAGGATGACTGGGATGAGCTGCTTCTAGAGGCCACATTCCCGTACAACAACCACATTCACACAGCCACTCAGGTGTCACCCTTCTTCCTGGACACCAGACACCACCTGCGCATAGGCTTTGAGGCCTGGGCCTGGCCCTTGGAGAACAAAGCTGTGAAGGAGTTTGTGGACCGGATGAAGATGGTGCAGAAGGAGGCCAAGGCTGCTCTGGCAAAGACAAATAACAACATGGCCCAATACTACAATCGTGGAAGAACTCTAGCACCCAAGTACTAGTCTGGGGACTAGGTCTATCTGGATGCCTCCAACATCACCACCACTTGTGTCGATGACAACAAGGAATATGAGGTGGAAGAGATCCTGGACAGTTGCCCATTCAGAAGGCGACTATAGTACAAAGTGAAGTGGAAAGGTTATGGGATCAAAGATATCTCCTAGGCGCTCAGAAGACTGTGCATGTGCCAGGACTTGTCAGAGTGTTCTTATTGGAGACACCCAGACGCACTCCAGGCCATCCAGGGAATCTACCCCATCTCACCAGTGGACCAGGCAATCTAGAACTTCTCTCACCCTGCACATCGAGACACTGCATGCTAGAGGGGGGGTGATGTCAGAGGACATCCATTTGACTTCCATTTTAGCACCTCACTACACCCCAACCCACCTCCTACGCCACTCCCTGGGACCTCCAGGGCTCACTCTAGACCTCTAGAGATCTCCGGAGGTTGTTTCCTTTTTAGAAAAGCTCCAGAACTTCCCACACTCCCTGTTCAAGCATTATCCAAGGTTAAGGTTAGCTCCAGTCACCTGTACAGTTGTTTCCATGCCTCTGTCACTCGCTGATGCGCTGCACTGAGCAGCAGGAAATCCTTAGACATGTTCTCTTTGGATTTCCCTCTGCTAGGTGATTAGTTACTATTGTATCATTGATTATCATGTCTAATATAACTTTAGATTTCCCTCTGCTAGTTGTGTGATTGAGCCACAACTCCTGGAGGTTGCCCTTACAGAGTCTCAAGGAGTAGTGTAGGAGGTGGGCAGGGTGCAGTAATGTGCTAAAAATGGAAGTTGAATGGAAGTTGAATGGAAGTCCCCTGACAGTCCTTGGGCACATGCATAGGATTGACCATATCTTGGTAACCAGGATCAGACACCAGGATCCTCATTGTGTGATCATGCAGCAATTCATCTATTTGTGGCACAAATGACTCAAGTTCAGTCATTAGCATGTACACAACAATATGGTCATGCTGGGAAACATGGGGGTTTGCATAATACTCCAAGAGCTGTTCCAGCTCATGTGGCATGCAGGAGAAGCCCCTACAGGTGAAATTGTGTACCATTGTTCATAGTGTGTCTGCCATGTGATTTGCATTGGCATCAACAAATACCATGTTGATCTGGTACAAATAGTAAAAACAGGGCTCTAAGGCCCCTCAGAAGCAAGAGTTGAGCCACTCAATGCTGAGCAGCCCCCAGATTTTCACCAAGTCCATCAGGTATCCTTCCTAAAAAAATTGTTCTGTGCTCTATGAGCCAGGGCTGTGGCTGTCTGAGCCTTGTTTGCCTTCCTTTTGGCAAGCTTTTTGTTGCATTGTACATGCTGGAAGCACTGTGCAGGCATTTCACCCTCTTTCTCCTCCTCTTCATTCTCCAACTGCAACTCTCCATAGTTGCTTTCTGTCAGGTTCTGCTGACCACAGAGGCTCAGTCCACTGGGCAAATCCTTACGTGGTGTGCACAATGTCCACAAATGCAGTGGTACTGTTGGGAGCGCAGGACATGCGAGACTGGAGCAGGGCTGGAGATGTGAGCAGCAGTCAAGCAAGTGATCACCAGTCATACTGGGGCAAGGATGCAAATGCTGGGGATAAGGAAGGGAGTTGGAAGACAAGTACCAGAGTAAGCGTGAGTCCTGGTTATGCAAGGGAAGGGGGAAAGATGAGCACTAGTATGCGAGCGAGTCCTGGGGCTGGTGAACAGATAGCTGGGGCAAGCAAGGGGACTTAGTGAGTCCTGGGATCAAAGGCAGGGGTGCAGAAATCCAAGCAAGCCAAAGGGGAAAGAGTCGAGATAGAGAAACAAGAGGGGAAATGGAATGAGTTGAGATGAAGGCAAGAAAAGAGAGAAGAGAGGGAGACTTAGAGACTTGAGGCAGAGAGAGAGAATCAAAGCAGAGTTATATTGGAAGTACAAGACAAGTATAGACAAGGAAAGCAAGACAAGATAAGACAAGTACAAAATGAAAATGAGATAAGTCAAAAAATGGAAACCAGGACATGTGAGACTAGGAACAGAGAACAAAACACAAAACCGGGGACAAGGTACGGTAATATCAAGACTAGAATACGAGATGCTACTCTACGACTTATATACTAATGGCTTACAGTTTTCAGCCTGTTTTATTGTTTGTATTACCCTTGTATCAATATTTAAATACTTCTTTTGATCTTACAATCTGTTGTGTCAACCTGCGTGGACTTGGGTCCTCTGCATACCTGGAAGCACATCTTTTACATTCCTTTCCAGCGACTGAGCCGCCAACCAATGTATTATTTGTCGGTCTCTCTGGTAATCCCTCGCCAGTAGTGGAGCCGCCAACCAATGTATTTGTCGGTCTCTCTGGTAATCCCTCGCCAGTAGTGTTATGCCGGCTCCGGCTCGGCTCAAAAGCCCCAGCTGCGGCTCGGCTTGAGACCAAGCTCAAGCCCAGAGGCGGGCCTGAGCCTTGCGTTCACGCTCAAGCCGGCTTGAGCTCGAGCCCCGGCCTGTAATAGATAGCGCATGTATCATTACATTCAATGTATTGTAGATTAGTCCGAGTCAACATCAATGATTATCTCTGCTCAGTCGATGTCTGGAACATCCATGGTGTGATTGGATGGCAGGCTCCTCAAAGTCCATCAGAAGCGCGATGGGCATCATTTGACAGCCATCGGGAGCATCTATTTGATCTCGGATCAGGACAATGAGGCTGTTATTCTTGTTGTAACTTCCAAACAGATAGTTTACCATCTAGTGATTCCTCACAACGTTGAGCATCTTCCCCATCTTGTGCCATATGTGATGTGCCCCACGGATATCATATGTATGCGGCAGGAACACAGAAGGCTCTTGTAGAGAAACCAGGTTCGATCCTAGTCCAAGTCGGCATGATAAATCTTCTGCATTCAGACGTTGTCACCGTACATCAACTCAACGTTTCCTCGGGTCTTCAGCGTTTATTACGCCCCGGGTCACCAGTTCTTTCGGTCGAGGACATTGGATATCATAATCAGGCAGAACCGGGCAATTTTCATTCTCGAAACCTTTAGATTTCTTAGATTAGTTTGATATAGAACATTGTATATCATTGCAAACTAGTTTATGAACACTTTGGATTGTCATTCTGTTCTAATGTTTCCTTAGATGTAGAAAGTTGATTGAATCTATCGTCTAGTATTGTGATGGTGTCGATCAGTTACTATTGAAGAGTACTCATCGCCACTTGAATGGCGTCACCTGTTTGCGTGCTCTGTAAAGATTGATCAGCGACATTTCTCGTCCACAACGTGTAGATACTTACCCAAATCAAGATTAGGGTCATTAGGGCCTGAATGGATTGATCAGACAGATCTTTCCCCTCCGCTGCGATCTTCAAATCCTGGATGTTGATCGACATTTCGGCAGTCTTCATACACGTCATCCTCTCCGAGTCTACTAGACCAAAGAGCCAAACTGATCCGGTTGTGAGTGTGAATGGAAGTTTGCGTATGTGATCATCGTGGCTGGCGCTAGAATAGATCATTCAACGCTGAACATGGTTGTAAATCAAGATTTGAGTACTACGCACTTCCATTTTGCCATACTACCGATTATCTGATTGAGATACCATACAATCAATGCACAAATTCATAGAGCTTACATTGCAAGGCACTGCGCTATTACTTGCGCTTGATGAGCTTGGAGACTTTCACTCGCACGTTTCGCCTCGTAGATATTGAGAGTATCCCTATCGGAAAAGAAATGCAAAGAGCGGACAGCATTATCATTATTCAAGAGCATTCGTTTGAATCCTATTATGCGGAATCAGACTCAACCAAGATCTGGTAACAGCTTACGTCGACTCACGATCGCCTGATAGTTCCTTTCTATCTGATAAAACACTCAAAAATCCGTAATCAGTGCTTCCCGCAAGATATGTCACCTGGCCGTTATGTCTGATGACTGGCGGATCGTCACTTTCCGAATTGCGCGACCAAATCAGGAGTTCCGGGAAGAGTGCGGGCCTATATCCTCCATCGATTCCCTGGATTAGCTGTATACCCTGTAAAAGCCATGCATCTATGCTGATCCTAGATGCTGCTTCCGACTTTTTTCAAGGTTGATTGAATCAGTATATCTACACGTTGAAATAATGCCAACCTTTTTGTTGACGGTCGTGTCAATCGTCCACAATGTATCAAGAGAAAGAGCGTGTTTCCAATGATCATTGACAAGACCTGTTATAATATCAAGTCGATGGGCCGCTGATTGAGCTTTCAAGGCCGGAAGCAGCTTGTCGAGAAAAACAACTGGACTTCTGAAGCCTACACCGATAGTCTCTGTTTCTCGCAGACCGAGTCTCTCTCTCAGAATTTTTTCGTCCATGTTGGACAGTGAGACGATCTAGATATGAGACAATCAGTTTCCATTCGACGTCAAGTGATGTAGTGGATTTTTACCACTGCATCTGGGTCTTTCTTCTTGAGATTCTGGGTGATCTTTACCTGCGTGATGGTACACTTCGTTTCATCGGATAAAGATCGGAGTTCTTCGAGGTCTCCCCATCTACTCTTAGCTTCTTCAATCTTGCATAAAATGGACGTCAGCCCATCCGTAAGGGAGTAAAGCTGGTCCACCGAGAGATCACTTGAGGAACGCTTGTGCTTCTTCGCCGCTGTGTCTCTGTCGGACATTGCAGGAGAGGACATAACGGTAAAGGAGAAATGCTATGATGTGGGGCATACTTTGAGCTGATGTTTTATGAAGACTCTCGTCCACATGCTGACTCAACCTCCTTCATCACGAGGCCTGCAGGCATGAGGTGCATCGCAAGGAACGAAAGTGATACCCACCAGGAACATAATTGTCTGTCCTCAGATGACTGCACAAAAAAGGCTCTCAACTCGTCCGTGGCAGCGATCATCGTGAAAGCTAACCGTATAGTCGCGTTGCGGCAACACGGATATGGTACCGCGTGTCAAATGTTTTGCTTCGGTCCAAATTTCGTTGACCGTAATTAGCTCAAATTTGATTGAGAGCGCATATAAAGACAGTAGTGGTACAATAGCTGATGAGTGATTTTTTATCACGCAATAGGACCTGTTCCAGTGTATTGCGTGTCTAGTGAATCAGAACAGACCGTCCTCACGGCGCCCGCTTGTTACGGATAGGCCAAAAGGAACGTTTGTAGTCATATCGATCCTAATGGATATATGCGTGAAATATATGATAAGCTCCCTTGAAAACAATAGACTGACTCATCTTTTTGTGAGTGTCCTTACACTTTGACAAGATATTGACTTCTATCGAAATCGTTGCAAGAACAATACCGACAAGGGACGCCACAAGGCGCTTGAACACGCCGATAAAAGTTGAATGAAGGGGGATGAAAATCGCTCGCTTTTACCGGTAAATCAATCCACATACCGAACTCGTGTTGAGTGGCATCTTGAGACCGGAAACGTGTACACAACACAGCCTTTCCTTTAACCGATTGACAATCACTGCCACAAAATTTGTCTTCTGGTCTGCCCGGGAATTGGGCGACGAGCGTTGTCCCCTTTGAGGATCTCCTTACCTTGAGTGTGTGTATGTAGTTCTTCCAAACAAGAACAATGGTAATCAAGGTCTGACATGAGGGCTGAGGAATCATGCCTCGTCTACAGACAGAACCTATGACCGAGAATGTCAGAAAATTGACTCACAGATCAAGGAGTGCGACATGTTGAAAAACACACACAAGGAATTATCGACGACCGAGGACGAGATAGGCAATGACATCGATTGTTGGACGACACGAGCCTGAATAAGGGCCGAGTTTAAGACAAGTCACCATACTCTTTGTGTATGCCCGGAGCTTGAAGGGAGAAGAACCCCTTGACATATCAGAGAACCCGTCAATGTCTCGTACGATCCGATGTTGCTGCAATTTGCTCAAGACTTTTTCCACAATGAAATTGCGCATTGGTTGAAGACTAAGTCACTAGATAATATCCAACTCTCTTATGTAGGAAGTCGCGAGAATCACGTGTCTCTACCCACCTGGGGAACCAATTGAGACTTCTCAATCTCAACACTCGCTCCATAGGTGGGTTTAACGTAGACCAGCTCATCCGAACCCCGCATTGTTCGAATCTGGGACACATTTTTTTCTCCTTATCTTTCCTTTCCTCTCGGCGCTAAAAGGCCATTGCAAAAGATTAGATTCGATACCAAAAAGGATGGATCCGACCGAGCCTACTCTAATCTTTGCGTATTAACACGCCACTTTGCTCAACTGAGCTAGTTAGCCAGAAAGCAGAACCAACCAATCCCGACTCCAATACCAATAGTACAAAGAACAGAAAACATTTATAGACTGCAGTCGAGTTTCTTTCTTGAAAAACTACTCCCGCCCTGAGAGCAATCAGCGGCTCATCAACTTAACTTTTAATATATTACAGCATTTGTTGAAGAATGATACATATTTCTGCTCGCGTCCTACATGATAGTGGGACTCTCGGTATCTCCGAGGCAAAACACACGAGTAGAAGCCTCAAAGCCCATAAGTCATCGTACAATGCCTCGAAGCTGTGACTTTTACGACTGTAGACTACTCTGCGATGATACATGATGCACGATGTTCGTGTTCGATATTAAGTAAATTTAGGAAATCTAGAGGTTTCAAGAATGAAAATATCTCCGTTCAGCTTGATTATGATGCGTCCAATGTCCTCGGCCAAAAGAACTGACAGATAGCGCAGTGGAAACGGAAGACCCGGAGAGACGTTGAGTTGATGTGCTGTGACAACGTCTGAATGCAGATGATTTGTCATGCCGATTTTGACTAGAATCGAACCTTGTTTCTTCACAAGGGCCTTCTGTGTTCCAGCCGCATACATATGATATCCGTGAGGTAGATTCATATATGACACAAGATGCGGTAGATGCTCAATGTTGTGAGGAATCACTAGATGGTAAACCATCTGATTGGAAGTTAAAACAAGAGCAACAGCCTCATTGTCCTGACTCGATCCTTGATATATGAATTGATGATCTCCATATGATACCCATCGTGGTTCGGATGCACTCTGTGGAATTACGGGGGCGATAGGTTGTTCTTCGATCGTTGTGTCTATGTTATAAATGAAGACGCTGTGGGCCGAGACAAAGGCCAGCTGGCTTCCAGGAAGCAGTAATACAGAATCCTAAAGGACGTATATAAACTCTTGCGCACACCAAATGAAAGAAAGTCGCGTACCGAGTCTTTAGAGTCTGGATCTTGAGGGAAAATCACCGTTCTACGATGCATGGACGACGTAGAGGACCTCCAGTCAAAAATTTCGATGTATGACCGAAACCCAGTGGTATACATAAGCCTGGCAAGTAAATTACCAGAAAGACTGACAGATAATACACTAGTAGACGGCTCAGTCGCTGGAAAGGAATGTAAAAGATGTGCTTCCAGATATGCAGAGGACCCATGTCCACGTAGGTTGACACACCAGATCATAAGATCAAGAGAACCAATTAAAGGCCGCGCTAGAGTATTGATCCGCATTGGAGTGAATATCAATAGTGTAACACATCGGACTGGAACACAACTGACAAAAGTATTCTGAAGGATAGTTAACCATGAGAAACTTCGATGTCGGGCTTGTGCTTGTGTGATCGATGTCAACGGCTACACTATATAGTGCGAAACCGTTGGGGTCATCACGCGGTGGACTTAAAAAACTATTCCGCATTTGGGAATCTTCGAGGTCATGGCATAAAACTGAACCGTTGCGCATGACGGTAAGAAGCCAACGTCCACCTGGGACCAAAGTCAACGTATCAACGTCGTCGTCGTTCAAGGAGATCACGCGCTGTTGAACTGGATGGCTTTTAGATTGCCATTCCCAATCGGCACTTCTTCGCTGCAACACCCAGGACTCTAGTTCCAGAGGTGAATATACGTCAAGAGCCTCTTCTGTTGCCATTCGGAATCTGTTCTCTGCCAAATAACTCCGATATTGGCTTGCCCACACTGCCCGTGTCCGTGAAACGACGTTTAGCCGTTTGCAAACCTACAGGCTCAGGTTAAACCTTGTTCTTGTATTGAAAGTCAATGGACACGCCTGTCTCATAATAAGCAAGTCACGCCAATGAGCATGCTTTAGAATCTCGGACAGAATTTCCAAAGGTAGGTCGCTGAACCTATGTCGGGATTCCTGAGGTATATCAGCATCGAAAAGCTTTCTAGCAATTTAAAGGCATTGACGTACGTTGCTTCTACAAGACCATGCCTTTACCACTGATGAAGGTATCCACTGGTCAAATTTGAACAATCGCGTGTTGAAACGCCAACTGCCCAGTCCGAGGTAACTAGACGGTACGTCCTTTAAAGGAATCAGAGAGGGTAAGTACATGATTCAATGGAAAATGCGGTCCTCACAGTTTCTGCTCCATACAATGAGCTGTCAATTTCCATGAGCAAGCAGAAATTCAAATTTCGGAGCTTACGATCCGGGTAACAAATTGTCACAGGAATCTTCCATTTCAGGTGTTCGGAGCTTATTAAGATAGGCGTCACGCAAGATCGGCGTCACGTACATCTGGCACGTGTTTATGTAAGCGAATTTTTGGAAAACTTGCGATCATTTCTTCACCTCAACAACACCCATATCTCGCATTTGGAAACTGGAGAAGTGTGGGGAGGACATATACCTTCCAATCTCAGGTTTTGGAATTTTTGCCTTTGTCCTCGTCGAGGAGTAGTAGGGCTTACAATATTTTTTGCTCTCTTCAAGTCAATGATGCGAAATTGATTTATTTTTAATCTTACTGATAAGATTAACTGATTAGATCAGTATAAATCTATTCACTTAGTTGCGTCGGGCTCAGTTACACGCACGCACACTTTAGTAGACTGAATAATAGTTTTTATTTGAAGTTAAGATTAAAATTCTCGTTCACGCAAAGTTGGGAACAAATGAATTGAATCTCAAGTCAAATGAGTAACTAATATTGTCTCGAATACCCCACTGAAGTCAATA
>JABCKQ010000299.1:0-10586 GCA_018857305.1 Termitomyces sp. T159_Od127 | reverse complement strand
GCCCCCGTGGTCAGCGGAACCTGACAAAGAGGAAGGGGGTTGGTAGATAAGTGCTGGGGTAAGCACAAGTCCCAGGGGAGTGGTGAAGACAAGCACCAGTGTGCAAGCAAAGCTGGGACAGGCAAGAAGACTTTGGAAGTCCTGGGATCAAGGGTGGAGGTGCAGAGATCTAAGCAAGCTGAAAGGGGAAAGAGTCGAGAGAAGAGGAACAGAAAGAGAAACAGAATGAGTTGAGACAAAAGCAAAAGAAGAGAAGAGAGGAGAGACTTAGAGACTTGAGGCAGAGAAAGAGAAGAGAAGCAGAGTTAGATTGAGAGTAGAAATGAAGAGAGCCAAGTGAAGCCAGGCAATATAAGATGAGTACAAAACAAAAATGAGATAAGTCAAAAAGTAGAAACTGGAACACACAAGACTAGAAACAAAGAACAAAACACAAAACTGGAGACAAAGTACGGTAATGCCAAGACTAGAGTACTACAGTAGATGCTACTCTACAACTTATATACTGGATGGTACATAGGCCCCAGGGCACAGGTCTGGGCCTCAGTGGCAAGTCACAGCGCCAAGGCTTGAGATGAAGCCTGGGGATTGTGCAAGGTGGCAGCAGTGGTTGATGCATGTCATGCAGTGCAAAAGAAGCTCCTCAAAGGAAAGTCTTGCTTTGGGAGTGCAGAGGCATGGAATGGCAGTGAGGTGAGGAGGCAAGTGGGAGTGGGGCATGGCATGCAGAGGTTGATAGCCAGAGCTGGTGCTGATGTGGCAGTTGCAGGCAGTGATGGCCAATGGGTGCTGAAGGTGGCAATGGCTGGTGGCAGTGATGGCTGATGATGGCCAGAGGCTGCCAAGGTGGCTAGTCAAGTAGCGGTCTGGGCCTGGGACAGTCATAGAGGTTGGTTGGAAGGTTGGAGTCCCAGAGCTGGGGCTGAGTGCCGGAGGTTGACAGCAGGTTGTGACATGACCAAGCCAAAAGGTGAAAGAGTTGAGACAAGAGATGGGAGAAAAAATGGAACAAGAAACAGACTGAAGCAAAAGAAGAGAGAGAAAGGAGAGAGTAAGAGACTTAGAGACTAGAGGCAGAGAGACAAGGAAGCAGAGATTAGATTTGGAAAGATACAAGACAAGTAGAGACAAGAGACATGAGACAATATGAGGCAAGTACAAAACAAAAATGAGATAAAGTTAAAAATGGAAACTAGGACATGAGAGACTAGAGAACAAGACCAAAACATGAAATCAGGGACAAGAAATATGGCAATATCAAGACTAGAGTACTGAATGCTACTCTATAACTTATATACTGGATGGTAAGTAGGCTCCAGGGCACAATTCTGGGCCCTGGTGACAAGTCATGGTGCCAGAGCTCAAGACAAAGCCTGAGAACCATGCAAGATGGTGGTGGAGGGTGATGCAGGTTGTGTGGTGCAAAAGAAGCTCAAAGAAAGGCATTGCTTTTGGAGCATGGAGGCATGGAATGTCAACAAGGTGAGGAGGTGAGCAGGGATGGAGCGTGGCATGTGGAGGTTGGACCAGGGGTAATGTGGAGTCATGATGCATGATGAGCATTTTGGTGGGAGCTAGAGGAGGCCTTGGCATGGGCTGGGAAAAGCACTAGGGGTTACCAGAGCAGGTGCTGATGTAGCGGCTGCAGCTAGAAAAGCACTGGGGATAGCTGGGGCTGGTGTTGATGTGGCAGCTGCAAGCGGTGATGGCCAAGGGGTGCCAGGGGTGGTGGTGGCTGCTGGCGGTGATGGGCAGTAATGGCTGAAGGCTGCTGAGGTGGTTGGTTGGGTAGCGGTCCAGGCCTAGGACATTGTGGAGGCTGGTTTGACTGGTGAGATGGAATAGATTCCTCAGATAGCTCAGGGTGCATCTGAATGTCTCTGGTGGAAATTTCTGATCAACTCCAACACATGCACATTCTTCTGGGGTTCCCAGGAGATATCTTCAATCCTGTAACCTTTTCACTTCACCTTGTACTGTAGTTGCCTTTGGGATGGGCAACTGTCCAGGATCTCCTCCACCTTGTACTCCTTGTTGTCATTGACCACCACTAGGGGTGGGAGGGGAGGGGGCACCGGCTGTTGCCCCAGGATAGGGTTCTCTGGGGCTGGTGTTAGCTTGACCACATTGAATGCTAGATGAAGCTATTACATTCCTGCTGAGAGCTGGAGTCAGTAGGCTAGCAGGCTTACTTGTCATTCCACCATAAAGGGTCCTAGTTGACAGTGCAAGAGCTTCTTTGATGGGTGAGTGGTGGTGATATCAGAGGCATCCAGATGGACCAGATCTCCAGGCTGATACTTGGGCATCAGGGTTCCTCCATGGTCATAGTATCAGGCCATATCATCCTTTGCCTTTGCCAGAGCAGCCTTGGCTTCCTTCTGTGTCACCTTCATCTGGTCCACAAACTTGTTCATTGCTTTGTTCTACAATGGCTGGGCCCAGGGCCCTGTTCAAGCATTTTCCAAGGTTAAGGTTAGCTCCAGTCACCTGTACAGTTGTTTCCATGCCTCTGCCACCCACTGATGCACTGTGCAGAGCAGCAGGAAATCCTTAGACTTGTTCTCTTTGGATTTCCCTCTGCTAGGTAATTAGTTACTATTGTATTGTTGATTATCATGTCTACTATAACCTCAGATTTCCCTCTGCTAGTTGTGTGGTTGAGCTGCAACTCCCAGAGGTCACCCTTACAGCAGAACAAGTCTCCTTACTCTGGTCTGAAAGCCCTCATAGTTGATGCAACTGACCCAAGCTTCTCTCACCCATGATATGACCAAACTCTCCATCCTCTGCCAAACTACCAATCACATTTTTCAGTCTCTCCAGGCACTACTAGAGCACCTACCCCTTATCACCACACCACTTCCGGTAGCAGAGCCCTCTCTGGCAACTCCAGCAGTCCCAGCAGTAGCCCTGGCAGCCCCAGCAGGTCCCCAGGTGCAAATACCACATCCAGTGCTCCTGGACACATACGATGGTGACCACACCTCTGGGAAGCATTTTCTCCAGTCCTGCCTCACCTACATTCACCTTAGTGGAGATGCCTTTGACTCTGATGCGTTGAAAATAGGTTGGGTGCTGTCCTATATAAAGGCTGGCCAGGCCTCCACTTACTCGCTGCATATGCTCTGACATCCCAGAGGTGTTGGAAGCTTTACAAACTGGGCCACCTTTGAAAAGAATTTCTGGACAGAGTTTTTCCCAATCAATTCTGCCAAGTTTGCTGCACTAGCACTGTGTAACAGAGAATAGTATGGGCATAGAAAGCGGACATTGGATGAGTACATTGACTCCTTCTGGGCATTGGTCAAGCAAGCAGCCTATCCAGATAGCCTGCAGCTGTATCTCACATTCTGGGATGGCCTGCACCCCGCCTTAATGGAACATATTGACAATCTGGCTGAGGGCCACCCAAACAATGAACAGATTGCCTCCAATGTGGCCTGGGACCAATGGCAGCTCATGAAGATCTGACAGGAGCTATGCTGGGCACACCCTGCTTACCACTCCACTTCCATGGTAACTTTCTAGCATCCTGCTTCCCTGCACTCAGTACCTGTACCTGCTCCGGCCACTCCTACACCATGACCTCTACTCCTGGGCATCCCCATGGATGTAGATACTGCCCAGCAGCATCACCCCACACTGCTACTGTGTCAGCAATGCAAAAAGCCCAGGCACTTTGCACAGCACTGCCTGCTGGGTCTGGAGGTGTGCTACCTCTCTACTGCGGAGCAAGAGGAGCCTCTCCTGCAACTGCTGGTTGCAAAAGATGCCACTGGAGCCCCATCACCAGATGAACCGGTACCGGAGTTGGCTTCAGAGGCCTGGGACGGTCATGGAGGCTGGTTTGGAGAGGTTGTAGTCCTGGGGCCAAGGCTGAGTGCTAGAGGCTGGTAGCAGGTCATGACAGAAATAGATGAGAGATGAGACAAGACTAAGGCCAGGAATGAGGGAGAGAGAGAGAAACTTAGAGACTTGAGGTGGAGAGAGGAAGAAGTAGAGGAATAGATTGGATAGAACATGAAATGAGTAGAGACAAAAGACATGAGACAATATAAGATGAGTACAAAATAGGACAAAATGGAATAGAGTTGAAACTAGGAAACCAGGACATAAGATATGAGACAAAACAGACAGAAATACAAACGGAAACACAGAAATCACAATAATATCAAGACTAGAGTATCAGATACTATGCTATGACTCATATACAATTGACAGTTGGTAGGCCCTGGGGCACAGGTCCAGGCCCCAATGACAAGTTGCGGCACTAGTGCTCACAATAAAGCCCAGGGATTATGCAAAGTGGCAGCAAGTGTTAATGTAGATTGTGTAGTGCAAAGGCTTTGAGAGCATGGGAGGCATGGAATGTCGGTGCAGAGGTCAGATTGGAGGTGATGCGTGGTTGTGATGCATGATGGGTACTTGGTGGGAGCTGAGGAAAGCCTTGGCACAAGCTGGAAAAAGCGCTGAGGGTTGCCAGTGCAGGCACTGATGTGGCAGCTGCAGGTGGGTGAAGCACTGGGGATTGCCAGAGCTGGTGCTGATGTGGTGGCAGTGGGTGGTGACGGCCAAGGAGTGCTGGGGTGGTGGTGGCTGGTGGCAGTGATGGGCAGTGATGGCCAAAGGCTGCCAGAGGTGGTGATAGTGGTTGTGAAGAGATCAATCATATAGCAGTATGGGCCTAGGACATTGTAGAGGCTGGTTTAGGGAGGTGGGAGTTCTGGGGCCAGGGCTGAGTACTAGAGTTAGGTGGTGGGTTGTGACAGTATTTCCACAACTTTGAGAACATGTTCTCCAAGGCCTCCTTCAACTCACTTTAGTGCAAGCAGCGTGATCATGCCATTAAACAGGTGCCAGGCTCTCAGCCGTCCAGCTGCAAGATCTACTTGCTAGCACTCAGTGAGCAGGATAAGCTCAACATTTACTGTCACAACCCGCTATTGATCCCTGGGACTTAGACCTGGCCCTGGGACTCCAAACCCCCCAAAACCACCCCCACAACCCTCCTGGGCCTGGAGTGCTACCTGGCCAACCACCTCAGCAATCCCCAGCCATCACTACCTATCACCGCCACTAGCCACCGCCACCCCTGGCATCCTCCCAACCATCACCGCCCATGACCGCCACATTAGCACTGACCCCCGCTATCCCTGGCACTTCTCCAACTACAGCTGCCACATCAGTGCCAGCATCAGCAGTGCCCAGTACTCCCCTGGACCATTCCAAGACCCCCATCATGCATCACAATCATGCATCACCTCAGACCCAACCCCTACATGCCACACACCACCTCCACTCACCTCCTCACCACTGCACTGCTACATGTTTCTGCACTTCCAGAGCAAGACCTCCTGTGCCACGCAACATGTCTCAACCCCCACCGCTGCCCCGCACAATCCCTGGGTCTCACCCTAAGCCCCAGCACTGCAACCCACCACTGGAACCGAGGCCTGAGCCCCAGGGCCTACCAGTTGTAGAGTAGTAAGTAGTACTTTAGTCTTGATATTACTATAGCTCATCATACCGTTTTCTTGTGTTTCATCTCTGTCTTGTATTCTTGCATGTTCCGGTCTCTATTTTCCACTCTGCTTCATTTCTTATCGTACTTGTCCCATATCTGCTCCTGTTTGTCACCTCTATTCATCTCGTACTCTAATTTCACTCTCTTTACTCTTCATCTCTTTGCCAACCTCTAAGTTCCCTTGTTTCCTTCTGTCTCTGGCCTCAAGTCTTGACTTGTTCTGCTCCCACTTCCCTTATCTTATCTCGACTCTTTCTTCTTTCAGCTCGCGTAATCTCCGCTCCTCTCACTTCCATCTCTGGGACCTGCTAAGTCCCCATGCTTGCTGCTCCCAGTTCATTGATTCCTGGGACTCGCTCATGCACTGGTGCTCGCTCATTCCATTCTCCTGCCTCCCCGGGACTTGCACCTACTCCCAGCACTCGTTCTCCACTCTTTCCCAGCACTCGCCCCCCAACCCGGCATTACTGGCAACCACCTGCCCACTTCTCCTACCCTGCTTTGGTCTTCTATGCCCTGTGCCCCTACCAGTACTCTGCATCTGTGAACACAGTGCTCACCACATAAGGTATTCACCCAGTGGACTGAGCCTCCATGGTTAGCGGAACCTGACACTTACCTTCAGAAGAACCTGGACTCTGGTTGTATACACCCCTTCATATTGCCAATGGCTTTTCCAGTCTTCTTCATTAAAAAGAAGGGCAGCTTGCTTCAATTGGTTCAAGACTACTGGGTCCTCAATGCCATAATGGTGAAAAATTGCTATCTCCCTCTCTTTTCAGAGCTAATTAATTAATAACTCTGAAGAGCATGGTACTTCACTAGACTGGACTTGCAACAATGTGCACATTCACAAGGAAGATGAGTAGAAGGCCACCTTCCAAACCAACCATGGGTGGTTGGACTTCTTGTCATATTTTTCAGGCTCACCAACAGCCCCACCACCTTCCAGGACCTCAGTCCAAAGGCATGGTGTATGTATATCTTGATGACATCCTCATCTATGCTAAAACACTAGAGGAACACTGCTGGATCACATTTATTGTCTTGGAACACCTTTGTCTCAAGCCGAAGAAGTGAAAGTTTTAGCAGACCTAAATTGAGTATTTTGAGCTGATCATCTTGCACAGAGTGGCTGAGATGGACCCAGTGAAGGTGGCAGGTGTGGCAGAGTGGTCAGAGACAAAGAATAAGAAGGAAGTGCAGGCTTTCCTCAGCCTCACTAACTTCCATTGGAGTTTTATCCAGGACTTCTTCCATCATGCCTGCTCCTTATTTGACTTCACTACAAAGAATGCTGCCTGGCACTGAGGATTTCCAGAGCAGATTTCCTTTGATGCTCTCAAGTGTGCTGTCACCTCCAGGCCTATCCTCCTTCTCAATGACAACTCCCCCTTCTGTGTAGAGGCTAACAGCTCCAACTTTGCCACTGGAGCTTTCCTGTCACAACAGTTCCAGGATGATAGAAAGTGGCACCTGATGGCCTTCTATTCCAAAAGCTTGAAAGCCATAGAGTGCAACTACAAGGTCCATGACAAGGAAATGCTTGCCATCATCCTGGAGAGTGCACAGCACAAGTTTTAGGTCCAGATGGGTCACAAGAACCTAGAGTACTTCTAGACAGCCAAGAAGCTCAATTGTCTACAGGCCTGGTGGCCCCTTTACTTGGCCAACCACTGCACTACATATACTTTCTATCTCAAATTCTCTGAGTTTTTTTACTCTGTCTTGGTCTTGCTTTGCTTGTCTCATCTCATTTTTTACTCATCTTGTATTGCCTTATTTTCCTTTGTCTCCACTTGCCTTGTCACTCAATCTATTTCCTTTCAACTCTCTCAACTCAACTCTCTAAGTTCTTTGCTAAATCATCTCTCTTGTTTCCAGTTCATCTTTACATTTCACTATTTCTTTATCTTCTTGCCTTGACTCTTTCCATTCTTGACTCAGCTAATTCTTATGTCCTCTATCTCTGATCTTGGGACTCATCTGTTCCTGCTACTTGCCCTGGCCCTTTGATTACAACCCCAGCACTTGTCCCTTGTTCCCTCATGCACACTACTCCAAATGTGACCAATGCTCCTTGTTCTTAGTCTCATCACATCCTTGGCCCCATTCCTTGGTTTTCTATGCCCTGTGCTTGTTGATAGTATGTGTATAGTACATTGCATCCACCCAGTAAGAATTTGCTCAATGGTCTGAGCCTTGGTGGTCAGCAGAAACTGACATAATATCAAGACTCTCTCTTATCCACATTCTCAATGTCTACATATATGCACATGTACCAGTCCACCAGCTATCAGACCAATGCTTATGGCAAGCCTGTACCTGAAAACTACTACACCATGAGTATTCTACAGCCTCTGTATCCAGCCCTGCCAATCAAGCATGATTCCATGCTGGTTTATCAATACTGGCCCTGGATCACAACCAGATACCCTATGGTCCCTCCATCAGTCAAAGAGCACCTCAGAACTGATGCCCCAACCCTTTGCAAGCCACTGCAGAGATCTATCAGCAAGTTCTACCTAGAGATATGCTTGAAACACTGCCAGGTGCTTGAGCACCATTAGTCTCTGCACACACCAGCACTGCCTTCTTTGCCTTGAGTCAGTACTACACCTACCATGCCCTTGCTATGCCTCCACCTCCTCTAGAGCAACCTAACATGTACTACCCCCCTCCACCCTAGCCATGACCTCCTGTGGCTCTACCTATCTCAACTCTGCCTTCCTCCTTAGGCCTCCAGCAGCAAGTCAAGGCTTATATCTTGCAGTGTGACAAGATCCTCTAGTCATTTTGTAAATCCTTGGTGGAGTTCACCAAGTGCACTCACATCCTTCATCCTTCTTGTCAGCTTAGGACACCATGACCTCTCAGAGATCCTGAAGCAATTTGCTAATTGCCTCTTCAAGTTCCACAACCTCTATCAACAAGCCACTATCCCCAAGAATGCCTAAAACACTTTTCAAGTGGATTTTAACCTCTGTGAAAAACTGCATGCCCTGACAGATAAGATCCACACCAGATCCAACCTCTGGCATTTTGAGAATCCTGTGGACCTTGCATGCTCATTTCATGTGCAATGTGAAGAACCAATTAAGACCCAGGATCCCATCCCTGCTTCAGTACTCCACCAGCAGGAAGAGCTTAACACTGCATCAACATTTTCAAAGCCCTCAACCTTTCTGAAGGACATTTTAACCAGCTTGTTACTTGCACCATTGGCCTCTTAGTGTTTACCTCCTCCTTAGTGATGTGACTTGCCATTAGTTTGATATGTTCTTTTCTCAGGTTTTCTTGATGTGGCTCAGGACTGCTTTAGTGCACTTTTTGCTACTGTTGTTGTTTTTAGTTGTATTTGCAAGTTGTAGGTTCTCAAAGTATTTGCTTGCTTGCTTTGTCATAACTATGGAGTGTTGAATTAGAGGTTTTCTTGGGCAGTTTATGTCTTTTAGCACAATTATCATGTCCCTTGGGGTGGCCTCTTTATTGGCATTTATCCATGGTTTTTGGAGTACTTCACTCTCTATAAAGAATTTTGTTTCCATATTGTCTCATGCTCTTTCTAACTTTATTCTTTTTAGGTCTCTGATTCTCTCATCTATTTTTTGTAGGTTTTGTTGAGTCTTCTTCAGTTCTCAGTCAGGTGAGTTTCTTGAATTGTTAGGATGTCTATCTTTTCTTCATTCATTAGGTTACTTATTTCACTCCATTTGTATTCTGTGTGCATGGTGCCGGCACCTTTGATATTTAGTGATGCCATCTTTAGGGCTCCTCTTCTGAGTTTCTTTTGGGGGTTGTTCTTGGTTGTGTTTGTGCTGTGCATGCTCCTTTTGGTCACTCTCCTCGCTCCTCCCATTCTGGGATGTTGAGTCAAGCTGTATCCCTTCTGAGGAAAGTTCTCTTCCCTCTGTATCTTGTTGTGGGTTTAGGCTCATTTGGCCATGATTGTTGTGTTTTCTGTGAGGCCATTTCAGTCCTCCCTCATATAGTTGGGGACCACTGGTTGTCAGGGGTCAGATGCTTCTGTCACATCATCTGCAATGTATGTTACCGCCATGGTTGTTCTGCCTGTGCCCTCTCTGGGCTTCCACCTGTGTGGTCCTGACAGGGGTCCTTAGAAGGGTGATCAGTGGCTTGGTCTACTCTCCTTCTCCCTGTTGGGTTGCAATTGCCAAGAAACTGTTGTGATCTACCTATGTTAGCTGTGTCATTACTTACCTTGTGCTTATCTATCATATTAAAAGTTAGTTGTGGGGTAAGGTTTTTTTTATTTTGTTGTGCATTCTTGGGGCTGTTTGCCTCATATTTCTACTTCTCTGTTTTTATGATTATCTTTCTTTTGAAGGGACTGCTTTATTTGGCTTGGCTTCATCCATGTCTGAGTATATACTTGGCTATTTTACACATGGCCTCTTCCTCTTCATGAGTCTCCAGTGTTTCCATCTCTGAAGCCTCATCCTCCTCTGGAGCAGGGATTTCCCCTGACCTTGCTTGTGAGTTGAAGTTTCTAAGAGTCTTATTGCTTTGTTTTTCATCTGCAAAGTCCATAGATCCTGCTGTGTCTCCAAAGCCATTGGGCTTGTAGCCAAGCCATCTGGTAAGCCTCAAGATGGGGCAGTTGTTGTCAGGTTCCGCTGATTATGGAGGCTCAGTCCACTGGGTGAATACCTTATGTAGTGATCACTGTGTCCACGGACGCAGAGCACTGGTAGGGCACAAGGCATAGGAGGCTGAAGCGGGGTGGGAGAGGTGTGCTGGGGAGTGTCAGCAGCGCCAGATGAGTGGGTGAGTGCCAGGGTGGGTGGAGGACGAGTGCTGGGGGGTAGGCATGAGTCCCAGGGTTCAAAGAGATGATGGGCACAGAGACTTAGCAAGTCCTGGGTATGGAAATAGAAACATGGAGATTAAGTGAGTCAAAAGGGGAAAGGGTTGAGATAAGATGAAGAGAAAGGGAGCAGAACAAGTTGAGATGGGGAACCGGAGACAGAAGAGACAAGAGAACTTAGAGTTGAGAGAGAGAGAAGAAGCAAAGCAGAGTGGAATTAGAGTAAGAGAC
>JABCKQ010000298.1:0-10639 GCA_018857305.1 Termitomyces sp. T159_Od127 | reverse complement strand
GAAACAGAGACGAGAACACAACAAACAAGATGGGGTTATGGTAATATCAAGACTAGAGTACCTACTTACTACTCTACGACTTATATACTACGCAGTATGTAGGGCCCAGGGCTCAGGCCTGGGTTCCAGTGGCGGGTCGCGGCGCCGGGGCTTGGGGTGAGACCCAGGTGCTGTGTGGGGCAGGGCGAGATTAAGACATGTCGCGTGGCATGGAGGTCTCGCACTGGAAACGCAGAGACACACGGTGGTGGTGCAGTGAGGAGGGAGCGGGAGCAGGGCGTGGCATGCGGAGGTCAGCGGCAGTGATGCGCGATCATGATGCGTGATGGGGGTCTCAGCGTGGGCCAGGGGTGACGGGTGGTGCCGGCGCTGATGTGGTATGATAGCCGAGACCCGGCGCTGATGTGGCAGTCACAGCGGTGATGGCTGGGGGATGCCGTGAGTGGCAGTGGCTGTGGTGGCGATGGGCGGTGATGGGCAGTGATGGCCAGGGATGCCGCAGGTGGCGGTGGCTGGTGGCATTGACGGGCGGTGATGGCCAGTGATGGCCGGGGGAGTTGGCCGGGTAGCGGTCCGGGCCCAGGGCGGTCGTGGGGGTGGTTTTGGGAGGGTTGAGGTCCTGGGGCCGGGGCTGAGTCCCAGAGGTCGGTAGCGGGTCGTGACAGTTTTGAGACTCACAACATACTCCATTTACTACAACATTTATTGTGGTCTGCCAGTCAATCTAACAGCAATGTGCTCCATTGCTTGTGAGTTGAGCCATGGTAATGTGTGAATAAGATAATTCGGCCATGACCTATGAAACAGCATGTAAACATCTTCAAGAAGACCAATACCCACAAGCAATGCTCTCTTTTGGTGTTGTGGTAGGTGTCAAGTGTGGGCTGTAGAACTTGAATTGGGACCACTCCCTCATGTGCACAAAATGCCTAGAGTCCTTTGCTTGAATAATAATCCAAGCAATCATTCTGGATTGGAGTTCCTCAATCTCAACACTTGCTCAGCCAATAAAATATTGTCGGAGAGTAACGTCAATAACTAAAGATAAGAAATATTTGTCTCATTTTGAATTGTTATCTTATCTACTAAAACGTCATCGAATAGAGATGACCTCTCTCCACTCCAAATTAAATTAGTACTTACTCCAACCATTCAAATATGTCTCATTAGTATACGAATATTTAAACTCGAGTATTTACAGGGTTCGAGTATCTTTTGATCTCGAACCAAGGTATGTTAAATATGTTTATTATTAAATGAATATCTTTTGATCTCGAACCAAGTTCCATTGATTAATTTACTTCCAACTACGTCAATATATCATGCTGCGTCAAATATCCCCTCAATTTATATACCTGATAAACTTATTTTCCTTTCCTTGTTTTATAGGTCAGCTCATTGGATATAATTTTTTATTATTTCTATTGTAATTTAATCCATAATCCATAAGAGTCGGGGATGGTGCTTGCTGCTGCTACAACGGATCACTGATTTAATCACCTTGCAATTGCCCTTGCCATCAGAATTGATCTTTGATGCCTTCACTGTCTTGTCAATGTGTTGCTCTCACCACTGGCATGGGTTCATTGGCTTTTCCACAAGGTACATCCATGTCTATGGTCTTCAACATGTTTTAAGCTTACAGTTTTCAGCTTTTGTTTGTGTTTTATCATTCTTATTGGATGCCCATTGTATCAGCATCGTCAACCCATGGCCTGAGCGCTCAAGGTTCCCATCCTGTAGCTCATATGCAGGCTGATACCGTGGTTCAGGTAAACTTGATGTCCTCCATATGCTTGGAGACGGCGAGGTTGGTTGCTGGGACTTACCCTGTGGTAGTGTGTGTGTAGTAGACATTAATGTCGAAAGAACACTGCCAGGTGAAACCATATCCTTCTCCGATGTCGTCTGCACGCTGTGGGGCGTTGATATCACAGAGGTAAGTGTGGTGGGGGAGCTGATTACGGAAGAGGGGGAGAGAGGCCCACCGGGATAGGCGGTGCTTGGGGACGTAGATTCTACGAGAAGCGCCGGATTAGGAAACATGTTGAAGGTGGATCAAAGAGATGTGTACCTTGGAGCACGTTGAGGTATCGAGTGATGTGTCGGAAGTCAAAGACACTAATAACTTACCTCTGGATGTCATAAAAAAAGTACTTCAAAGTAACAAGGGGATCACGAGAGGACAAGGTTGCGACAAAGGGGCAGAGATAGATCAGCTGTGATGGTGGTGAGCAATTTCATCGCCGATTTTCGTCGCGAACTGGGCCAAATCAAAGTTCGAACTCACGTATACAAGGTTCGATCTGCTCCCTCATGTCCACGGTAGCTAGTCAAGACTGATTGCGGTCTGAGAAGCACAAGGGTTCAAGTGCTCAGAAATATTATGTCATATAAGAGGTTCCTCTAACAGTCAAAAAAGTTTCCAACACTCCTACAATATGCTACTGTCAACCTTGAAAATAGTTCAAAACTGGCAGGATCGATGACGGACGGACGGAGATCATGTTGTCCGGATTTGCATTTCTCGATGTCTTTGCTGGTCTCAAACTTGGAATTGCGCTCGGAACTGGGATTGCTTCGATGACAGGGCTTACTCTCGTTCAAACAGACTCTTTCCCTCGGTTGTACCCATGGATACATTATTCTGATACGATATGATTCTGACCCACGGACCTCCAGTGCTCGGCTAAAGTCAGTCTCGTACTCTTTCTGTCATTTCGCGTAGAAGTTGCTGAGACAATTGATGCATATCCAGATGCATGCCGTTCTTTGGCTTTTCAAGTAACCGAACTTGGTCAGACTTGGTAAATTAAAATGTTTATCGCCTATGGAGTTTCAAAGCATGTCTTCGCTCGCTTGGACAGTACGGAAGCAAAAACGGTACTGCGTAGTTTCTCGGCGTTCTATGATGTCCATTGAGGCTGTCTTGAACTAAATACAAGCCTGGATATTTAGAAGAAAATCCGTTCAAACTGCCCAAAATTGTGGCAGTTCTGAACTATTCAAGGGAAAAACTTCGGAGGGGTGTTCTGTCAGCGGGCTCCACATGACTCTCACAGAAAATGACGTCCATACCATACATGGAACGCGACCAATGTAGTATGGGCACCGACCAGGGATTACCCGGTTGTTCCTCCGATCGTGTTTGACTGTCCGCGCCCGTCCTTATCTGCATATCACCCCTTTTTACTGCCTTTACTGCATTGAAAACTCAAATTGAAGTTAAGCTTGGCGACGATATGGATATTGTCTTTCCGTTTTTATAGTGATTCAGAATCTCTGTCTCTTGCCGGACACATATAAGAAGGATGTATTAGTTGTTTCGTTGCATCTCACAATGCAGCTCTCCTTGACTTTATTCTTCCCCTCCCTCTTCGCTCTTGACCCCACGTTAATTGCTGCTGCGAGAAATTCTACATCCTCTTCGGCGGCATTCAGTTACACCGGTGTTGACGGTCCTCTCGGGTGGACGAGGGGGAACGACGTGAATCCCACATGTTCCACCGGCATGAACCAGTCGCCAATCAATATCGACGACGCAATTTCAGTTGCACAATCTCCTGTCGAGCTCATCATCCCCGATGCCGAACTGAATTTCACAAACAACGGACATACCTTGCAAGTCACCACTGGAGGAACTCTGAAGGCTGGAACAGAAGAATACCAGCTCGTTCAGTTCCATTTCCACACGCCGGCTGAGCATCGTATCGACGACGAGTTTTTCCCGCTCGAGATGCATTTCGTATTCCAGGCGGCCGGTGCAAAACCTACCGATCCCGGTAAGTTTCAAACCTTACTGCACCCGTGCACCCACTAACCACAACCACCAAGTCAAATTGGTCATTGGTGTTTTATTTGAAGTGTATAAGTTTTCAACGACGCAGCTCCTCAGAAGTCTCGCGGGGAACCTCCCGAAAACCCCTGGGACCACTGTCATCACCCGCAGGCTCTCCTTTAAGAGGTTAATCGAACGCATTGAGGAGAATGGACTCTACACGTACCAGGGTTCGTTGACAACGCCACCCTGTTCAGAGGGAATCACTTGGCTCGTTTCGCAGAAAGTGCTTCCTGTGGATGTGGCGACATACAAGGCGTTCAAGACCATCATCAAATTCAATGCCAGATACGCTCAGAATACGCCGGGGGAGGAGAATCTCATCACCTTTGCGAAGGATAACTACCCAAGTACGGCATAGATACTGTTCTGCATAGTACAGCAATTTGAAGCACGTTGGTGATGGTTCAAATCATCTGGTTTATGATCCAAATATACTTCGTTCTCTATTACAAACATTTATTTCATGGGAACAGCAGATAAGATATATAGATGCGAATGATGACTCATACCTCGAGCAATCCTACGCCTTTGTGTGGACGCTTGGCATCGTCGACCCACGGCCCGAGCGCTCAAGGTTCCCATCCTGTAGCTCATATGCAGGCCGATACCGTGGTTCAGGTAGACTTGACGTTCTCCATATGCTCGGAGACGGCGAGGTTGGTTGCTGGGACTTACCCTGCGGTAGTGTGTGTGCAGTAGACATAAATGTCGAAAGAACATTGCCAGGTGAAACCATCTCCTTCTCCGATGCCGTCTGCACGCTGTGGGGCGTTGATATCACAGAGGTAAGTGTGGTGGGGGAGCTGATTACGGAAGAGGGGGAGAGAGGCCCATCGGGATAGGCGGTGCTTGGGGATGTAGATTCTACGAGAAGCGCCGGATTAGGAAACGTGTTGAAGGTGGATCCAAGAGATGTGTACCTTGGAGCACGTTGGGTATCGAGTGATGGGTCGGAGGATTTGTGATGCTCACCCTTCATCATACAGACAGCAATACGGGACCTTGAGTTGCCTGAGGAAAGTCCACACCTGGCTGTACGACCAATTGATGATTGGATTTATACGTTCGAACGGTGGCCAGCCTTCGTCGGTCATGTTTCGATGGGAAAGCTTGGCTGTCCATCACATCAGCGTGGTCGGATGACTAGGTGGGATGTGATTGTACCTCCATGTGGGTCAGATCGGCGTGTTCCAATGAGTATAGCAGTTATGTGGGGAAACCGTCGTTTGTAGGCTTCAAGTGCCTGCCGCATGCCGTCCGAGCCTTTCACCTTCCCAGTAGCATTCGGTTTCGATTGTTGTTTGATAACCAGAGAGTCAGCAGCATCAGTAAACGTTGTGGATGTGATCACAGCTTCGGCCTGCTCGGGATGAGAATTACAACGGAATAGATCAAGTTTATAGATCTTGACTGTCTCTTCAATGAAACTTTCTAGTGAGGGGAACGGTGATGGAACAGGAATATAAATTGCAGGTATGGGCTTCATAGTTTGCCCTCGAGCGAGACGCCTGGCCAGAGCACCTGCATAAAGATGTAGAAGCACTGTGCCTGTCAAGAGGTAAGATGATACGGAAAGACAGGAGTCGAGATGGTAGCTCACAGTCCTTGCCTCCGTTGAAGCTGATAGACACAGACTCCTGCCTGCTTTATGTTATTCGATACGAGTGACGCACAGTATGCCCTGACCTACCCGTGAGTATCGAGTCCACAGTCAATAACCTCGAGCGCCTCCCGTACCATGGGCGCAAGTGGGTCATCTGAATAAGCAAGACCATAGACTTCATGAGCGATGGTCCCGCAGTCCATAGCGGAGCTCGCTGGCGGTGTATTGTCACGCGATGAGAAGAAGGAGAAAGCTGAGGATGTCTTTGCAGGCGACAATCCAGGGTAAGTGATTGCGCGAATCACGTGATCATTATCGTTTTCGACTTCTGTCAGCAGCGTCCCATCATTCCGGCTTCGTCAATCGATTTCCTGACAGTAAGCGTGTGGCCTGACCTACTGCTCCTCTCGTGACAAAGATCTAGACACTCTAATCATGCCGGCCGTTGTTCTCGTTACTGGAGGAACTGGGCTTGTTGGCAAGGCAATTCAACATGTGATCGAGACTGAACCCGTAGGATCAAGGTTTGGCAAGAAAGAAGGCGAGACCTGGATTTTCGCCAGTTCGAAGGATGGCGATCTTAGGTGCGATCACAGCTATGCCATCACCATCACTATCTGTTGAATACGTTGATATCTAGAGATGCTGAACAGACGCGTTTATTGTTTGAAAAATACAAACCCACACATGTCATCCATCTTGCTGCCCTTGGTGCGTGTCTACTTTGTTCTGGAGCCTCTTTCGAGAGTTTTGATTTGGCGGCTTTGTAGTTGGGGGGCTTTTCAAGAACATGAAATATAAAGTGCGTCTTCTCGACGGCTTATCTCCAATGATACTAATCCTGATCCATTATCAGCTAACATTTCTGCGCGACAACATCCTAATTAATGATAATGTCCTTCATGCCGCCCATAATCACAAAACACAGAAAGTGATCTCTTGTCTGTCAACTTGTGTCTTCCCCGACAAGGTAGAATATCCTCTTGATGAAACCAAGATCCACAACGGTCTTCCCCACGAAAGTAACTTTGGTTATGCTCATGCGAAGCGTATGGTGGATGTACAGAATCAGTGAGTTGCCTTGTAAGTATCATGAATGTGAGTCTTAATCCGCTCCCAAAGTGCTTATAAGGAAGAGTTCGGCTGCAACTTCACTTCTGCAATCCCGACTAATGTCTTTGGTCCTTACGACAACTTGTAAGATCTTTTTCCATCATTTCTTTACGCGTCCTTAAATAGTAAGATCAGCGATTTGGAGGACTCGCATGTCATCCCAGGCCTAATCCACAAGTGCTACCTTGCAAAAAGTATGCCCTATACTTCTTACGAGGTCTGTTATTGATTGGCTTTTTCCCAGAGAACGGCACCCCCTTCGTCGTATCTGGGACTGGAAAGCCTTTGCGCCAGTTCATCTATTCTCGCGATCTCGCAAAACTGTTCATCTGGCAGCTACGTGAGTACGACGATGTCGAGCCCGTTATCCTTTCTGGTGCGTCCCTCCGTGTCCTTCCTACCATATTATGTGTGATCCATACTCTTTTTCTCTTTAGTTGGCGAGAACGAGGAAGTGAGCATCAAGGAAGTCGCTGACGCTATCGTCAAGGCAATGGGCTTTGAGGGCCAGTACACAGTTCGCAATTTCACAATGCAACCAATCTTGCAACGATGCTGATTTGCTCGTTTTTGTGCAGTTCGATACCAACCGTGCGGATGGTCAGTTCCGCAAGCCTGCGTCGAACAAGAAACTCCTCAGTTTGATTGGAGGCTTTGAGTTCGCCCCATTTGAAGAGGGTCCGTCCGATACCGTTTCTCTTCTACATAATTGGACTGACGTGCTCCATAGCTTTGGAGACGACCGTACAATGGTTTCTTCAGAACTATGACGACGCCAGGACGGGAAAGAAATAGGTACAACCTTTCGACTACAGTCACTACTGATGACAGAATAAGAGTTTATCAGGTTCTTTTGTACTATCACTTATATGGACAATGCTATCTCATTATACCACCGATTGACTGCAATGATTTTACTCATATCATGCTCGTCTCACATGTGTTCACAAGGTAGAAGGATATGGTATTTGAATCAGCATGCAGGGGGTCTACAACGATGAAAGAGTCTAAGCAAGACACGATTTCCAGGAATAGGCTGATGAGCGCTTTCATGTAACAGTAGCAGAAGGCGTTTTGGGTATATAAACTTCAGATTCGGGCCATGCACATAAGAGGAAAGGAAAATTTAGTTTTGGTTTTCGATCAAGCTCTTCGTCGCCTTGAGGTCCTCCTGAACCATCTCCTTGACGAGGGCATCAAAATCAACCTTGCGCTTCCATCCAAGAAGACGTTCAGCTTTGGCAGGATTCCCGAGGAGAAGGCTAAAGAGTTGTCTCAGTCAAACATAGTAGCGGAAGAAGGATGAACGGAGACTCACTCGACTTCTGCGGGACGGAAGTATTGAGGATCAACTTTGACTACAACTCTGCGAGTCTTGACATCGATGGCTTGCTCATCCACACCCGATCCGGACCATCTTCAATGATAAACATGTTCCAACCATCAGTTTGCTTGACCCAAGGAGAAATGAGACGCACTCGAGGTCAATCCCAACCTCTTTGAAGGCCTTGATGACGAATTCCCGCACAGGGTGAGTTTCACCAGTCGCAAGCACAAAGTCCTCTGCAGTGTCTTGCTGAAGCATCATCCACATTCCCTCGACATAGTCCTTTGCTGATTGAGAAAGATTAGGATCAAATCTCGGATGCGCAAGCTAACGACATACCATGACCCCAATCACGCTGCGCATCAAGGTTACCTAGGTACAAGCATGATTGTTTCCCCAGCGAGATATCCGCAGCTGCACGCGAAATCTTCCGTGTAACGAATGTTCGGCCACGACGAGGGCTCTCGTGATTGAAGAGAATTCCATTGCATGCGTACATCCCGTACGACTCGCGGTAGTTGACGACGATCCAGAACGCGTAGAGCTTGGCGCAGCCGTATGGAGAGCGAGGGTAGAAGGGCGTCGTCTCGCTTTGTGGCGTCTCAGCGACCTTTCCATAGAGTTCGGATGTTGATGCCTGATAGAAGCGGATGTATTTCTCGAGCCCGCAAGTGCGCACGGCATCGAGGAGACGAAGGGTACCAAGGCCATCGACGTCACCCGTATATTCTGCCATCTCGAAGGAGACTTTGACGTGTGATTGTGCCCCAAGGTTATAGATCTCGGTTGGCTGCACTTGTGCGATGATGTAGACGAGATTGGTGCTGTCGCTTAAATCTCCATAGTGCAATTTGAAGTTATTGCGGTCTATCGATTGATAAGGCTACGTTGGTAAATCAGAGTAGAGTAACTCACGCTCGTGCTGGTCTTGGTAAAGATGGTACAGTCGACCAGTGTTGAAACTCGATGATCGACGGATGATGCCATGCACCTCATACCCTTTAGACAAGAGTAGTTCCGTACTATGACACGGTTAGATAGCCAGACCGAGATGATAGATGAGCTCACAGGTAAGATCCATCCTGTCCAGTGATACCTGAATATCTGACATTTCAGAGCAACAGCAACGACAAGGTGAAGATATGCAATCACCTGAGATGAGCGCGACCTTGCGCTTGTGGTATTCTTCAACAGACGGGAGGTTGAGCTTTGCGAAGGCAGGCGCGATGTCGGCGATTGACATGGTGGGTGAAGCTGAGATATTGGACAATGATTTAGACAGCTGTCAATTTATTGATTGGCGAACTCGGCCCAGGATGATCAATTGATGATCCCGCGGGAAGGACACACAGCCGAGAGTCTATTCAAGTTACCTACACTACACATGAGACTCAGATAGCCTTGTCTCCAAGAGCTCTCTGGCACGGAAAAAATACTAGCGTGCAGCCAACAAAAACATTCATAACACCGCCAATGATGCCTTTCTAGCTCTGGTCATGATCAGTGCTTTAGTAAAGAGGAGCCGTTTCAACTTGAGGAGCCGTGACAACTTCTGAAGCGCTTGCCTTCCAGATGCCCAGGTTCTCGGGAACTTTCGCGAGTGGTAAAGTACTCATGCTCGCCGATATACAGAAAAAGTACCGTCGGCTGAGAATTTCATGAGATCATTAGCTCTCGGATGCACTGCATAATCCTATTCGGTCGGAGCTCGATGTTTCTCGACGAGCTTCCTCTTAGGTCGAGCCTCCATGATGAGGAATACTTCTGCTCATCGTATCTTTTCGAAGGCCAAGACCTCTTCCCCCCCACGGCGGTTCTTTCCTCAATTCAGAGAACTGCTGTGCTGGCTGTTCAAAACGATGGTTCTGGTTTTCCTAAGATATGATAGCGAATCCAGTGATGTCTGTAATCGATGCGTACCACCACTACAACGAGACTACGCACGTGACTACCGTATCACATACTCAAGAGCGCTTGGGGGAGAGGTTGCCAAACTACTCTTATACCTCCACAGCCCTGAATTCTACTGTGTACAATAATCTACCAAATTTTGCAGGATCGTTGACTAGTGATCCAGTTGACCAATCTCACAAATAACCATAGTCCACCTTGAACAGGTCAATATATCATCCCCTTACTGCACCACATTACTTCTTAACCTTTATCTGTACAATCCTCCTTTCAGTGACTAGCTACTACATACTGTGTGACACACTACATATAATGTCCTTTTTTATCTTGTCTGACTCACAAGTTCCTTATCCAAGTGGGGTTAGAAATGGCTGCCTTATGTAACATCCAACTAAGAGGGTAGTCTGAACTACAGGGGAGCCATAGTATGTTGTGTAGTTACTTGAGGATGCAGTGGAGATCAATCTTTGAATCATGCGTCTTCAATTTCAGCTGTTATTCATACATTATCATCAAATTTCTTTATTACTTGAATTTGTGGACCTAGTTGTCACATATATGCATAGTAATATTGTCATGGGAGATTATGGACTCGAGACACGGGAATGCACAAGTTGATGGAATATCAAGGGAATGCAACTGACCACTGGAAAAGCGAGGGAACAATGAGGAACGTGACACGCAAAAAGTTATCACCCCAAGCATGTGTGCCGAGCATGTGTAACGCGAGGCTGCTGGGTAAGCTAGTGTCGCGTCACACGGAATGAGGGTGTCTCACGAAAGAACTGGTATAAGTCCTGTATTCGGAGAGCTACTGTAACGCTACCACAGCTGGGTCTATATA
>JABCKQ010000297.1:0-10652 GCA_018857305.1 Termitomyces sp. T159_Od127 | reverse complement strand
CGTCTCCACTCGTCTCGTACTTCTAATCTATTCTCGTTGTTCTCTTCTCTCTTCTCTACTCTAAGTTCTCTTGACTCCCCGTTCCCGACTCCTCTCTTCGACTTAATCGTTTCCATCTCCCGCTATCTTATCTTGACTCTTTCCCCTTTTGGCTATCTGACTTCCCTGGCTTTGCTTCTACCCCCGGGACTCGCCAAGTCCCCACGTCTGATTTTCTCTTGATCCCCAGGACTCGCTTGTGCACCGGCGCTCGCTCGTCTCACTCTCTTGCACCCCCGGGACTCGCGCCAACCCCCGGTACTCATCCTTCACCCTCCCCAGCACTCGTCTCACCCACCGGCGCTACCAGTACTCTTCCACACACCGCCCCCCGCCCCGCTTTGGTCTCCTATGCCTCACGCTCCTCCCAGTGCTCTGTGTTTGTGTACATGGTGTTTAACCGTAAGGTGGTTCACCCAGTAGACTGAGCCCCCGTGGTCAGCGGAACCTGACAGGCACCACCCGTCACCCCTGGCCCGCACCAAGACCCCCATCACGCATCACGATCACACATCACCGCCAACCTGACCTCCACATGCCACGCCCCGCTCCCTCCTCACCGCTCCACCACCGTGTGTCTCTGCATTTCTAGTGCGAGACCTCCATGCCGTGCGACATGTCTCAACCTTGCCCTGCCCCACGCAGCCCCCAGGTCTCACCCCAAGCCTCGGCGCCGCGACCTGCCGCTGGAACCTGGGCCTGAGCCCCAGGCCCTACGTACTGCATAGTATATAAGTCGTAGAGTAGTAAGTAGTATGCTAGTCTTGATATTACCATAGCCTTGTATTGTTTTGCTGTGTTCTTGTCTCTGTCTTGTATTCTTGTGCGTCCTGGTCTCATCATTTCTACTTGCTTCTTTTCTTATCGTACTCATCCTGTATTGTCTCTCTATCTTGTCTCCACTCGCCTCGTCCTCTAATCCATTCTATTTGCTCTCCTCTCCCTTTCTACTCTAAGTTCTCTTGGTTCTTCTGCTTCTGGCCCCTCTTCTCAACTTAATCTGTTCCATCTCCCCTTATCTTATCTCGACTCTTTCCCTTTTTTTTGCCGCTTAACTTCCCCGATTCTGCTTCCATCCCCAGGACTTGCTAAGTCCCCACGCCCGTTATCTCTTTGATCTCCAGGACTTGCTTGCTCACTGGTGCTCACTCGTCCCATCCTCTTGTCCTCCTGGGACTCGTGCCAACCTCTGGGACTCGTCCTCCATCCTCTCCGGCACTTGCCCACTCGCCGGCACTACCAGCACTCCCCTACACACCGCTCCCGCCCCGCTTTGGTCTTCTACGCTTCACGCCCTACTGGTGCTCTGCATCTGTGGACACGGTGATTACTATGTAAGGTGTTTGCCCAGTGGACTGAGCCCCCATGGTCAGCAGAACCTGACAACTCCGAAGTTGTAGGAGTCCTGGTCTCTTACTATGAAGAGTAAGTCATTTTCAAAATTATTCCTTTCGAGTATCATTTTTTGACAGCCTTTTTTCATCTTTAGTTTGAGAAAGCGCTATCAGCATCTCAACGACTTTGGAAAGTCACAATCAGATTCAGAAGAACCGGGGTCAGATGAGAAGCCTGCTCCACATCAACTACAGGAAAGCAAAGATAAAGATAAGGACAAAGATGAGGTATGTCTATGGACAGCAGAATTCTCAACAGAAGTCTTACAAACCTATTTGTTACAGCAGACACCCACTCGACCCAGTCTGTATCAATCAAGTAGAAGGTAAGCATACTTTTTTGTCTCCATAGTGTTTTACACTGCAGATCACTTACCTTTCAATTCAGGTGGTACCTTGAGATTTACCCTGCCACCGAAAGAGCCAAACAATGAACTGGAGGTGTACATTCACAGTTCTGCCAATTAAAACAAGAAAGATCCAATCCACAATGTTATTATTACTGCCAATGAGCTAATCAGGATATTGGTCGAGGCCATTGTGACCAATGGGCAACTTTTGCAAGAAGCACAATTTGAATTCCTGGCAAATGTGCAAGAGGGGTGAGGAATTTCCAAAGAATGTCACAATCACTCTTCACGCAGTAAGGAAACCAAGTTGCTCCTTGGAAGTGGGGGGTCTCCGTCAGTCATAGAGCTTGCTGCCAGATTGTACTTAGACAATGCCTTCAGATACTTCCAAAATTCTCAACTTTTGCTGGTGAGATACTTTTGAATAAATGCTTGTTGATTGATTTAGGAGACTAAATTATTGACTTGAACAGCAAGATCTTGATGGGTATGATTTCAATAATATTAGCAAGTCAAAACTTGGTGTGCATCAGTCTCGATTCAATTGGATTCAACAAACCGACTTAGAATAGGTCCTTGTTTGAAATTCTTTGGATATAAGCAACAAGTTGGTTGATAGCATTTGGAGACATGAACTAGGACTACTTCTGAACAAAGCTTGGTGTCTCTGACAGTATTATTGCAGTCTGGTAGTTCTGAAGAAAAAAACTTTTTGTAATAGGACACCATGCAGCAGTTTTGTGGAAAGATAAAGATACAGTACCTGATACAATTTAAACTTGGTCTGGGCTGCAATGAGGCCTGATTGTCAAGTTCCTTTGTTGTTGGTGGTCAAGGTGTTGTCACACTTGCCAATTCATGGTAAAGCAGAGTTTAAATGATTTTGTTGACCAAATCACTGCTTGTCATTGAATGACACTGGCTATGTCTGTGATGTCCTTGCTTGACTTTGCCTCAGCTGCCTTGCCTACTCCTGCCTCCTTCAGTTCCAATGGTGTATCCACCTCTCTTTGTCACCTGGGCCTTGCTGTTCTTTATCCCATTTGTTGACATACAGGTAAAACCAAGTTTTCAGTCTATATTAGTGAGAATGTTGTGTGGTACCGTAGAGTCCAATAGGTCAAACTGAGGAAATCAAAGGCAGACTACTAATCTCCTGAAATTCAGAATAGTTTGACAAGATTCTTCAACAGAAGAAAAGCCAGAGCTGACCTGAAAGTGATGGAATGAGCCTATAAAAAGTCAGAGCATGCATGCTAGTGGATAAGAGCAGCTAATGAATTTGTCTAGCATTATTTATTTTTTTTGATTTTTATTTTACTTTCATTTTTTGGTGGTTCTATAGATTCCTAGAAACTTAAGTTTTTCAGCTCATTGATCCAAATGCAGGTTTTAAGGGTAAGGAGCATTTTTGGAGGCCTCTTGTGGAACAGAATAATGATGTATAATTATAAACAAGTCAATGGAATGACATCATCCAATATGAGCTATGACCTGTGCCTTTGGCACAGGCCTTGTATCTCATTGGGGGCTTTGCCTTCAAACACCTCAGCCTCTGCTATACCTCCTTTTATGAGGTATAGCTTCAAATCCCACTGAGTAACTAAGGCTCTGCCATAACTTCACTTTGTTTGGTTAAGGCTCCAAATCCCACTGAGTGATTCAAGGCTCTGCCATAACCTTACTTTGTTTGGTTATGGCTCCAAATCTCAATGAGTGACTAAAGGCACTGCCATGACCTCACTTCGTTTAGTTATGGCTCTGAATTCCATTGAGTAACAATGTGTATTTGTATATTTCTATCAAGTATGCAATATAATCAAACTTTTATAAACTACAATTGTAAACCATTAAAATCTCTTGATAGACAATATTGGCAGTTGTCCTATTTGTATCATCTGGCAGTCGTGTGGTGGGTGAGGAAAGCTTGAGTCAGTTGCACCTGTGTCTCTAAGTGTAGCAGGTGAGTCCAGGCCTCATCCTGAGGAGCTGGAGTATCTGGAGGAGTGTCTGAATTGATGAGCTGAGACATAGAAGGTGTTTAAGCCTGGTGGAGAAGCAAGAAATAGGGGCCCAGAAAGTCCTGGCAGGCTATGAGGGGCTTCCAAATCAGAGTTAAGAGACTTGTTCCACTGTAAGGGAGACCTTCAAGAGTTGTGGCTTGATATCACACAACTAGCAGAGGGAAATACAAAGTTGTATTAGGCATGATAATCAACAATACAAAGGTAACTAATGACCTAGCAGAGGGAAATCCAAAGAGAACAAGTCTAAGGATTCCTGCTGCTTGATGCAGCACTGATGACACTCAAAATTGTATCAAGTGGTGTTGAAGTAGGCAATCACAAGATGAATAGCATCAGGCTCACTAGTTGAGGAGAATCAGGCAGGGTCCCAGAAGACAAGTTAGTGGAGGACAGCGGTAAAGTAGTGGTAAGGTGGTGCTGAGCGTAGTTGCCAAGTGCTAGAAGCCTGCCATAGATGCAAGGTGCATAGAGAACTAGGACACTGGCGTACTTCCAGCAGTGAAACAAAGCACTATGCGATGCGCCTTGGCATAGAGTAGGCTTAAAATAGACAAAATTGTGCTCTGAAACCCAAGCGTAAGAGATAGAGAGTGAAGGTAACTTGTTATTGGCAGAGTATAAGTACAATAAATATACTAAGTTGTAAGTGAAGTTGCTGCTGGTGACTAAAGGTTGCCAAAGCAGCAAACTTGGTAAGTAAATAATAATCAACAATTTTTTATATAGAAAAATGTCCGTCAGACCTTGGCAACACTTAGCAGGGCTAATCAAGCTGTGTGTTGTGTCAAAATGTCAAAAAGTAGGTATGCAATCACCAAACTATCAGTATCATAAAATGATGGTGGTCGCTAGGGTGCAGCGGTAAGGTTGATGAATCCTCAGAGTAGAGAAAGTAAGGTAAAATAGTTTAAAAAGATAATAGCTCAATACGAAGAGTGCTTGTCCAGGGATTTGAACCCTGGCTCCTTTAAGAGGGCACCAGGTAAACCATAGGGCATGCTATTCACTAGTCCACAAGCCTGTGCCAAAATTTATATCAGTACTCCTTTTGACACAACTTGAGGCTTATCATTTCCTCCTAACTGAAAAATTGACTGTCCTCAGTCAACTCTTGGCAATCACATGTTGAGGGTCCATGCACTAATGGTCTGTGCACAAAGTTTGGCATATAAAAGGGTTAGTGGTTGTTTTGGTACTCTGATAAATTCATCCTCTCCAATGTCAGCTCCTACCTCCCCCACTGATGCTTTCCTGGTGGCTTCTTCTTTCATTGCCCATACCAACTTGCTAGTAGCGCAAGTCCAAGGCCTGGGTGTGGAGGCACCTCATAACAAGGTCAAAGAGATGATGCACCTGTAGCAGAAGTAGCAGTTGACGCAGGAGAGTGGGATCACATGGGAGCGGGATGGAGAGTTGCTGGAATGGTGCATGGCACGCTATAAGGACAAAGTTGGCACTAAGTGGTTGGCACCCTTTGCTAATAATTTTGTAAGTCTTTTTACGGTATTATCACCAAGTTGGAGGCCCTGCTGGCTGGCAAAGAGCCACTGGTAGTAAGTATGGCAGCAACAAAGTAAGTTTCCTCTACTGATTCTCTTTTTATCCAGCTTTGGTCTGACTTGTTTCCTTGTAGCAAAGAGGCCATGATAGCGCCTCTCATGGAACAAGATCTGCAGCAGCAGAACAAATTCTGGCAAAAGATCACCAAGGAGTTGGTAGCAGATATGCAACGGCATATTGCCAGAGGTTTGGAGGTGTTGGCATGGGAAGGACTGGGCTTGAGAGAGGCCACAGGCACTGGTAAGGAGTCACGACAAGGGGCAGAGGAGAGACAGAGCACTAAGGAGAAGGCGCACAAGGATACAGCTAGCACTGCTTCAGAAGCGGCAGTGCCAGCAACATCAAGGGCTCTTGCAGGTGGTGCTAAGGAATGGGTGTCACCTGTGAAGAAGTTGTCCCCTGCCAAGCCAGCCTTAAAGCATAGAGAGCATCAGGCGCTAAGGTATGAAGTAAGTGGCAACAGTATCATGAACTCACTGTTTTTGCTGATCCTTAGCACTAAGCGCCAACCCAACAAAACTTTACTGAAAAGGAGTTGGCATGTCTGTCGGTGCCTAAGCAGCCAGAGATAGTGGTGGATACAGAGATTGAAGCGGGTGTGGTCTTAAAAGAGACCAAAAGGAAGGCAACCATGAACTTGGCAACATGCCAAGCGTTCAAGAAGGAGCAGGAGGCAGTAAGTGTTTGTTTTAAAGTTCTTTTAGCACTTACTGATTGCTTTACTTTCCTTTCAAGTGCAACAAATGTTGGGCCAACAACAATCCTGAGGAGTGCTGGTACCTCATTGGCATGCTCCCCTGTTTTTGCTGTGCAGCCCAGAAGAGGCCATGCACATTGGACAGTACTAAGACATGTGAGCAGAGTAACACCTCCAAACCTGTGGTGGAGAGGACTTACCACTGGGCAGTGTTGGTGAGAAGAGTGCGGAACATTGTGGAGAAAGCTAGGAAGGCAGAAGCAAGTGGCAAGACTGTTACAATTAGCAGGAGGAGTCTGGTGCTGCCAATGTGCCAAGACAAGGAGGGAAGGGAGGGCAGCAAGGGCAAGCAAAAGGCTTCTCCACCCTTATCACCAACAGATAAGAAGAAGAAGAGGGCACGTGTGGTGTTACTTGCAGTGGTGACCCTTGAGGCAGCAGGTAGCAAGGCAGCACTAAGAAGGGAGAACTTGGCTGGTCCAAGTCACCAAGCTGAGGTACCTTAAGACGTTAGTGCACAGCAAGAAAACAGTGGGCAGAAAGACAAAGAGGACAAGGTGGAGGAGGGGGACAAAGCGGAGGTGACCCACTAAGCATGGTCATGGAGCAAGGAGTCGCTTCAGTAAAAATGGTTGCTGGTCTGGAGTGTAGAGCACCCAGCTACCTGAAATGTATTGTCTGGCGATGAGCCAAAGTCATGGAAGCCTAGGTGACAGATAGAGGCGAGGATGAGTCTTCTGTTTCTTTATTTGTTTGTAATGATACTTAGCACAGCTTTAGTATAACTCCTGATGGATGTCGCCTCCAGCGCCAAGGGTCACAAGTGAGGCCTTTGAGTAGTTGGGGGAAGACTTGGTGCACCGGTGGTGCCTCTTCAGCTGGTGGAATTTTTGGAGTAGATGAGGGCGTGGGCCACCCACATGGAGAGAGTCTTGGCAAAGAAGAGGGAGGTGGTGAGGGTGGAGCTGATGGGCCTGTGCCTCTGGTACTTGATGTTGGTGCGAAGTGTGGAAACACTTTGCAATTACCAGGAGGACATCACTTATGCCTTGGAGTGGCAGGAGGAGAACAATGTCCAAGAAGGTGACCTCCTCCTCTTGTGCGACCCCAGCCTGCCATCTGACAACAACTAGGCGCTAACCCCTGTTGGTGCTTAGTTCTTTTAAATTGTAAAATTTTTGTAATAGTTTTCAGGAAAGGAAAATGTAAATAGTGTACCGCTTCTGATGGTGTGAAGTAAAAGACTGAGTCTGAGTTCAAAGGATGGTTTGTAGCGTAAGTATCAAAGTCTATGGTATAGTAAGTGAAGGGGATTTATAAGTAAGGTAAGGAAGTAACTTAGCAAATTGGGGCTTGATAATGGGTAGGTATTGGCCTTTGGGGAACACTCAGTAAGTCATCATGGCAAAAAAAACTTGACGCTAGTTTGCGCATAGTGCTGGGCACTAAGGCCCTTAGCACTGCTGCTTGAAATGTAAATAATAACTGAAAATTTCTGTAAAGTATAGTGATCAAAACTAAAAAAAGATAATGTATAAGGAATGAAATGGCTTAGTGCATATTGATAATTGGCACTTATTTGTTGTCTATTTCTTACATCACAGGTAGGTCTTCATTGTCTAGCAGGTCTGTTTCTTCTAAGTTCTCTTAGCTTGGCAGTGTCTATGTTGAGGGTGCTAAGCAGCAAGTCAATATGTTCACGTGCTAAGTAAGGCAGTAAGCAGAAGGCAGCAACAGGCCTATGCAGCACAGAGCCATCAAGTTTGCAAAGAATGTAAGCACCTCCTCATTTCCTGGAAATGACTACCAAGAGGCCAAGGTAATGTGGACACATCTTCTTGTTGTGGGTAGTCTCAATTTTGGAGTTGCGCATAAGGACCAAGGCTCTCCTCTTGAAGTCGTAGTCTCTGATGGTAGCGCTATAGTCAGTTTCAAACTTTAGCACTGCTTTGTGTCTTGCACTAAAGACTGTCTCTTGTAGGCGTGCTAAGTCTTCTTGGCATTGTTGCAAGTCTATGGCTCATCTGGCAACCAAGTTGGTAGTGGAAAGGATGCTGTTCGGTGCAGGCTGTAAGTAAGTGGCTTCAACCATGTCGGTGAATAATAGAGGATGAGTGTCTGTAGCTGCATAATATGGTGAGCATCCATGTGTTTATGGATTGTTACGTTCTCAGATTAAAAGACTGAATAAGTGGCCTCACTCCATCTGGTCTCATCTCCATATACCGCTTTTAAGAGGGCTTGGTGCACATTGAAATGAAGTTGCTTCACAAGTCCATTGGTGCACTTATTATGTTGTGAATATTATATTTCTTGGCAAGGTACGTTAGCACTTTGATGATGGGGGCTCTATTGTTGGTGACTATTTCTCTTAGTGCACCCCAATGGCAAATGACATCCTCAAAAAGCCACTTAGTGATAGTGTCTGTGTTTTCCTGCTGAAGCATGTGGAACTCCGGCCAATGCACTAGCAAGCATCTTCCCTGAATAATGTACTTGAAGCGTCCTGACTTGGGCATATGCATAGTGTTGATATAGATTTTGCTAAATAATGGGGTGGGGGTAACAACAGTGGGCAGTATGAGGAGTTGGCATGTCTGTTGTACTTGGCAAAGATGACATGTCTTGATGTACCAAGCGATGTCAGCTCGCACTTGAGGCCACCAAAACCGTTTCAGTAGAGTAGCCCTTGCTGTGTAGAGTCCTTTGTGTCCCAACTCATCATGCATAGCATAGAGGATACATAGATGACCATCTTGCTTGACTACCAGCTTGTAAGTGCCATCCTTATTGTGGCACCAAAGGCGATTGTTGCTTAGGAAGAAGTGGGTAGCATAGCAAATAAAAGACTTGTACTCATCATCTGTTAGCTGTGGAGGGCACTTGAGGTCATCCATCCATTGGCGCAGCAGGTCCAGGTGTTGGTCTTCTCTAGTAGCCTTGACGCTCCTGAATACCATGTTGTAAGTGAGTTTACTGCTGTCTTTGCGCAATTGCTGAGGTTCCTCCACTACCTGCACTGAAGCCCTTTGAGTGTAAGTGGTCAAGTCCTTTGTGTAAAATGTGTCAACAATATAGAAGGGAGCTGGTGTGTAAGGTACAATTGGGTGAAGGAGTGTGTTGGCAAGGGTGTCAGGTCTTAACAGCCAGACAGGGAGTTGAATTATGTGGATGAATCCATAGAGTCGGTCAATCCAGTTGCCAAAGTTCTTGTCATCGCTAAGGTCAAGTTCCAGGTCGCCAGGCTGCTACAGTTGCTTAGTGAGTCTATCAGGTCCATGAAAAGCACTTTTAATGTGAACCAATTCAAATGAAACATGAGAATAGCTACCACCCATCGGTTCATGCTTGCTGATGGCTGTATGTCTGAGTTTTGAAGCATTTCTTTGATGTATCTGGCGTCCACTTCTACGATGAGGTTCCTGACTCCTATTAGGTGCATTCTTAGCACTTGGAAAGCCTGGAATAAGCCATAGAGTTCCAGTTTTGGCTAACTATAACGTGATTTGTGGTTGTTAAGAGTGATGGGCCCAAAGCAGTTGTAACACCTTTGCTTGCGGTTGTCACTAAGGCATTGGCAGAGGTAGAATTCAACGGCAATGTAAGAGGTGTTGACGGCAAGAATGACGGGATCAGGAGAGGTATAGTCAATGGGTACCAGCAGCTTAAAGGATTTGTTGGCATGGGTAAGATGGGTAAGGTGATGAGCTTGGTGGGCAAGGCAAAGTTTTGAATGAACATTTGTAGTACCACCGCAGTTCCCAGGAAGGTGCAAACCTCCAAAAGATCATGGCAAATACCCCACCTTTGCTAAGCGAGACTTGTCAGGTATGTGCCCTTCAGAAGTGCAGATGTGGCCTAGGATTTTGAACTTTGGCATGCATAGAACTAGTTTGTGCCCAGAGAATATCTCTCTGCAGTACTTCATGCATTGTAATATCTGATAAGCAGCTGAACAAAGTCCCAGAGCGCCAAGCATATGTCAGAGTTGTTGGAGTGCTTAGTGGGGGTGCCATCTATGAGTTGCCAATCTTTTGGTTCCTTAGCACCAACATCATCAATGAAACAAAGGACAAGTTTGGGTATTTTAGGTTGTAGAATATGAGTGACGTTGTCATAGAAGATGGGCATAGAGTTTGTAAGGGGACCTCCCTTTTGCATCCTTTTTCCCTCAGCCATGCTTCACTTTCACTCATTTCCTTTGCCTTTCTTCTCAACTCGTCAAGTTCTTCATTGCGCATTGGTCAGACCATGGAAAACTACTTCTTTATTGGACATTCCTCTTTGGATGGACTCACAGCCACTACTATCCCCCACGATTGATTCGGCCACTTTCAGAGTCCTCAAGTGATTTGGCCACTTTTTCAAAATCTCAATGTAGACTGGCTTCTACTCAATCTCTTCATTTAAGATTGTGTATACATATAGTCATGAGTAGAATATCATGGAATATAAGGTTTGTTTGGGTAATTATATACGAGTAGCTGCAATTCATGCTTATTGCCCTAATTTTGTAACTATCACGCCTTGCTGCCCAAGCCAGAACTGAGTTTCAATTTGTTGGTTCCAATTAAGAGCTCCTCAT
>JABCKQ010000295.1:0-10667 GCA_018857305.1 Termitomyces sp. T159_Od127 | reverse complement strand
ATCTCTTCAATGGGTAGCAGTGGATGCAGAGTGGTTGTGTAGATTTGGTCTCCAACTTCTATTGCCTCATCTGAAGAGGATGCCATAGAACTCCCCTTCCAGCTCTTTCTTCAGGGCTCTGCCACTGCTCTGGTCATCCTTGTAGAGGGCTTCTCTATAGAAGAACACCAGAGGTGGAGGGTCCAGAAGGTCAAGGTCTGCAAAGGGGAGGTGGCCTGCATGGCGAGCCCAGATGGCTGCACGCTCTTTCTTGACCTCAGTTGCACAGGTGGAGCATCTCTGGGGGCACTGGCTCGTTGTTACCTTGCCCAGGGCCCAGTCTACTTCTGGATTGTGCTCCCAAAGCTAAGTGAAGCCAAAGATCATGTTTTGCTTGCCTAAGCTAGTAACTGCAAAGACTGCATGTTCAGCATGGGTCTGATAGTGGAGGACTAGGTCTATCACAGAGCTGATGGTGCCAGCTTTGTTGGGAGTTCCATCAATGTTGAACACCAGAATGGGCTTAGAGAGCAGCTGTGTGGTTAGGCCATGGTGTTTCACGAACTCCATGTCCCAAAATAGTCCTGTTGCTTTGCTGTTCAGAAGAGCTGTGACCTCTCAGGCCTGCTGCATGTCTGTGGTTTTGATCTCCACATTGAGGCACAACAAGTTTGCCAAAGGAGTGGATGTTACCATATATTGCCAGGGCAGCTGGCATTTCCAGGCAGGGAGACCACACTGATGGGGCTTGACTGGTGCAGAGGAGGGTAGCCTGGGACCTGGAGATGGTATCTGTACATCTGAGAGGGGACTTTGAGGTTCTTCTATGGAACGAGCGAGCGCCAGTGCATGAGCGAGTCCCGAGGATCAACAAACTGGGAGTAACAAGCATAGGGACTTAGCAAGTCCTAGAGATGGAAGCAAGAGGAGCGGGGATTAAGCAAGCCAAAAGGGGAAAGAGTCGAGATAAGATAAAGGAAGGGGGAACAGAATGAGTTCAAACTGGAGGCCAGAGACGGAAGAAACAAGGGAACTTAGAGATTGGCAAGGAGATAAAGAGTAAAGCAGAGTGGAATTAGAGTATGAGACAAATAGAGGCAACAAACAGGAGTAGATATGAGATGAGTATGATAAGAAACAAAGCAGAGTGGAAAATAGAGATTGGGATGTGCAAAAATACAAAACAGAGATAAAACACAACAAAATGGTATGGGAGTTACGGTAATATTAAGACTAAAGTACTACTTACTACTCTACAACTTATATACTGTGTGGTAGGTAGGCCCCGGGGCTCAGGCCTGGGTTCCAGCAACAGATCACAACACCAAGGCTTAAAGTGAGACCCAGGGATCATGCAGGATGGCAGTGGTGGTTGAAACATGTTATGCGGTGCAGAGGTCTTGCACTGGGAATGCAGAGACATGCAGCGGCAAGGCAGTGAGGAGGGGAGCAGAAGCAGGGTGTGGTGTGCAAAGACCAGGTCAGCAATGATGCGTGATTGTGATGTGTGATGGGGGTCTTGGCACAGGCTGGGGGAGCGTTGGGTGTTGTCAGTGCTGGCACTGATATGGCAGTCATGGACGGTGTGATAGCTGGGGCTGGCGCTGATGTGGTAGTAATGGTGGTGATGGCCAAGAGGATGCTGGGGGGTGGCAGTGGCTGGTGGTGGGGACAGGTGGTGATGGCTGGGGGTTGCCAAGGTGGTTGGCTGAGTAGTGGTCTGGGCCTAGGGTGGTCATGGGGATTGTTTTGAGGAGGTGAGAGTACTGGGGCTGGGCCTGAGTCCTGGGGGTCGGTGGCAGGTCGTGACAAGGCACTTTGCACGGCACTACCCACTGGGCCTGGAGGTGTGCTATCTCTCTACTATGGAGCAAGAAGAGCTCCTCCTGCAACTGCTGGCTGCAAAGGATGCCACCGAAGCCCTGTTACCAGATGAACTAGCACTAGAGTTGGCCTGGGAGGAGAGTGGCACATGCGCCCCCCTCCTGGGCCCAGAGGAGGATTTTTAGTTAAGCAATGGATGAGGTATATGCCTCTGTTGCCATGTACTAACAGATTCACATGTCTGTCATTAGAAAAGGTGAATACACACCCCAATGCCAGTTATTCTAAGACTCTCCTGTCTCCCTGAGACTTGTGCCTATCTCTGGCACTTGTCCTCCACTCTTCTCTGGCATTTGCTCCCTATCCTAGTGTTACCGGCAACCCCTACTCACTTTTCCTGCCCTGCTTTGGTCTCCTACACCTCACGCCCCTACTGGTACTCAGCGTCTGTAGACACAGTGCTCACCACATAAAGTACTCGCCCAGTGGACTGAGCTCCATGGTCAGCAGAACCTGACATGCCTGGGCTTTTTGCATTGCCAACACAGTAGTGGTGCAGGGTGATGTTGCCGGGCTGCATCTACATCCATGGAGATGCCCAGGAATAAAGATCGTGGTGCAGGAGTGGCTGGAGCAGGAGCAGGTACTAAGTGCAGAGGAGCAGGATGCCAGAGAGTTACCATTGAAGTGGAGTGGTAAGTGGAGTGTGCCCAGCGTAGCTCCCATTGGATCTCCATGAGCTGCCACTGGTCCTGGACCATCTTGTACCAGGAGGCAATCTGTTTGTCATCTGGGCAGCCCTCAGCAAGGTTGTCAATATGCTCCATTAAGGCAGAGTGCAGGCTATCTCGGAACATGAGACACAGTTGCAGACCATCTGAGTAGGCTGCTTGCTCAACCAATGCCTGGAAGGAGTTGATGTATTCTTCCAACGTCTGTTTTCCTTTCTCTGTTGCAAGCGCTAGTGCAGCAGACTTGACAGAATCAATTGGGAAGAACTCTGCTCAAAAATCTCTTTCAAAGGCGATCCAGTCTATGAAGTTTTCAACACCTCCAGGATATCAGAGCACATGCAGCATGTAAGTGGAGGCCCACCTAGCCTTCATGTAAGACAGCATCTAAGCTATCTTCAATGTGTCAAAGTCAAAGGCATCTCCGCTAAGGTGAATGTAGCAATCAGATAGCCAGAGTGAGCAAGGGGACTTAGTGAGTCCCAGGATCAGAGATAGGAGTCAGACAGTGCTTACCACTTACGCTGGTTTTGTGTACTCAAAAAGAATGGTAAACTTTGCATTGTCCACAGTTTGGAACCACTAAATAGGGTCACTATTTGGCACTCTGGAGTGCTACCATTCCCGGACCACATGGCTGAATCCTTTGCTGGTCGGATCTGTGGCACTACTTTGGACCTCTACGTTGGCTACAACAAATGGCTAATCCATCCCACTTCCTGCAACCTTACCACCTTTCAGACGCCCTTTGGCACCCTTTGCCTAGTTACTCTCCCCATGGGTTGGACTAACTCTGTGCTCATATTTCACAATGATGTCACTTACATCCTACAACCTGAAATACCCAAATTTGTCCTATGCTTTATTGATGATGTTGGCGCTAAGAGACCAAAAGATTGGCAACTCATAGATGGCACCCCTGCTAAACACCCTGACAACTCTGACATATGCTTGGCACTATGGGACTTCTTTCAGCTGCTCAACCGAGTGTTACAACACATGAAGTACTGTGGAGGGACATTCTCTGGGCACAAGCTAGTTCTATGCATGCCAACATTCAGAATCTTAGGCCACGTCTGCACCCTCCAGGGATGTGTACTCAACAAATCCTGCTTAGCGCTACTAGAAAGGTGGGGGATTTGTCATGATCTCTCTGAGGTTTGTGCCTTTTTGGGAACTGTGGAAATACTGCAGATGTTCATTCAAAATTTTGCTCACCAAGCACATCATCTTACCCATCTTACTTGCGCCAACAAACCCTTTGAGTTTGGACCTGACTAAATGAATGCCCAATATGACCTTGTGAAAGCACTCCAGGATGCTAAGCCCCTTGTACTCATTGACTACACCTCTCCTGATCCCATTTAGCAATAACCGCAAGCAACGGTGCTATAACCGTTTTATATCTATCACCCTTAATGACCACAAATCACATTATATGTAGTCAACGCTCCAGAACCCAGACATACAGCCGTCAGCAAGCATGAACCGATGGGTGGTAGCTGTCACGACCTGCTACTGACCCCTGAGACTCCAACCCCCTCAAACCCATCCCCACAACCATCTGAGGCCTGGTCCACTACCCAGCCAACCACCTTGGCAACCCCTGGCCATCACTGCCCGTCACTGCCATCAGCCACTGCCACCCCAGCTATTCCTGGCACTTCCCCAACCGCAGCCGCCACATCAGCACTGGCGCTGGCAACACCTGGCACTCCTCCAGCCCATGCTGAGACCCCCATCATACATTACAATCATGCATCACCACCAATCCGACCTCTGCATGCCATGCCCTACTTCCGCTCACCTCCTCACTGCCTCGCCGCTGCGTGTCTCTGCATTTCCAGTGCAAGACCTTCTGCACCACGTGACATGTCTCAACCTCCACCACCACCTTGCGCAATCCCCAGGTCTCACTCTGAGCCCTGGTGCCACGACTTGCCACCAGAACCTGGGCCTACTTACTGCACAGTATATAAGTCGTAGAGTAGCAAGTAGTACTCTAGTCTTGATATTACTGTACCTCTCATATTGTTTCTTTGTGTTTCATCTCTGTCTTGTAGTCTCACACGTTCTGGTCTCTGTTTTTTTGACTCTGCTTCATTCATTATCATACTCATTTTGTATATCCTCTTATTCATTGTCTCTACTCATCTCCTACTCTAATTCCATCTCTGCTTTACTCTTTCTCTCTTTGTCAACCTCTAAGTTCTCTTTGTCTCTTTTGCCTCCCACCTCAAGTCTCGACTTGCTCTGTTTCCACTTCCCTTTATCTTATCTCAACTCTTTCCCCTTTCAGCTCGCTTGATCTCCGCTTCTCTCGCTTCCATCCCCAGGACTCGCTAAGTCCCCATGCTTGCCCAACTCTTACTTGTTAATCCTCAGGACTTGCTCACACACCGGCGCTTGCTTGTTCCATCCTCTTGCCTCCTTAGGACTTGCGCCTAACCTCAGTACTCGTCCTCTACTCTCACTGGCACTCACCCTCTCTCCTGGCATTATCAGCAACCCCTCGCTCATGCCCCAGCCCTGCTTTGGTCTCCTACGCCTTGCACTCTTGCCAGTACACTGCGTTTGTGGACACTATGCGCACTACATAAGGTATTTGCCCAGTGGACTGAGCCCCCATGGTCAGCAAAACCTAACAGTAGCTATCCTTATGTTCCATTTTGAATTGGTTCACATTAAAGGTACCTTCCATGGACCTGATGGATTATCTAGGCAACCATGGCAGCCTGGCAACCCTGAACCAGACCTTAGTGACAATGAAGATTTTAGCAACTGGATCGACAGACTCTATGGATTCATTCATTTGATTCAACTCCCTATCTGACTATTAAAACCCGACACACCTGCCAACACGCTCCTTCACCCAATTGTACCCTACACACCAACCCCCTTCTCTACTATCAACACCTTTTATACCAAGGAATTGAACACTTACTCTCAGTGGTCTTCAGTCTGGGTAGTAGAAGAACCACAGCCATTGCATGAAGACAGCAGCAAACTCACCTACGATGCAGTACCCAGGAGCGCCAAGGCCACCAAAGAAGACCACTACTTAGACCTGCTGCGCAAATGGATGGATGACCTTAAGTGCCCTTCCCAACAGACGATGAGTACAAGTCTTTCATTCACTATGCTACCCACTTCTTCCTAAGCAACAATTGCCTTTGGCGCCGCAACAAGGATGGCACCCACAAGTTGGTGCTCAAGCAGGATGGTTGTCTATGGATCCTTTGTGCTATGCACAATGAGCTTGGACACCGAGGTCTCTATGCGACTAGGGCTACTCTACTGGAAAGGTTTTGGTGGCCTCAAGCCTGAGTGGATATCACCTGGTATGTTAAAACATGTCATCTTTGCCAGGTACAACAAACATGCCAACTCCTCATACCGCCTATGGTTGCCACACCTACATTTTTATTCAGCAAGAACTATATTGACACTATGCATATGCCCAAGTCAAGATGCTTCAAGTATATTATCCAGAGTAGATGCTTGCTAGCCTGTTGGCCAGATCTCCGCATGCTTCAGTGAGAAAACACAGACGCTATTGCTAAGTGGCTTTTTGAAGATGTCATCTGCTGCTGGGGTGCACTAAGAGAAATAGTAACCAACAATGGAGCCCCCATCATTAAAGCACTAACGTACCTCGACAAGAAATACAATATCCACCACATATGCATTTCTGGCTACAATAAGCATGCTAATAGACTAGTGGAGCAACCTCACTTTGACGTGTGCCAAGCCCTCTTCAAAGCAGTAGACAGAGACGAGAGCAGATGGAGCGAGGCTACATACTCAGTCTTTTGGTCTGAAAGGGTAACAATCTATAAACGCATGGGATGCTCACCCTATTACATGACCACCAGCACCCACCCTTTATAACCTGCCAACATAGTTGAAACCACCTACTTACAGCCAGCACTTAACAGCATCTTGTCCACTACCGACTTGGTCTCCAGACGAGCTATATATTTGCAACGCCACTAAGAGGACTTAGCGTGCCTACACAAGACAGTCTTTAGTGCCAGATGCAAGGCAGCGCTAAGGTTTGAAACTGACCACAGTGCCACCATCAGAGACTATGACTTCAAAAGGGGAGCCTTGGTCCTTATGCGCAACTCCAAGATTGAAACTATCCACAACAAGAAGATGCATCCACGGTACTTTGGCCCCCTGGTAGTTGTCTCCAAGAACAGAGAAGGCACCTACATCCTTTGTGAGCTCGATGGCTCTGTGCTACATAGGCCAATTGCCACCTTTTGCTTACTGCCCTACTTAGCACGTGAACATATTGACTTGCTGCTTAGCACCCTTGACATAGACACCGCCAAGCTGAGAGAACTTGAAGAGACAGACCTGCTGGATGACAAAGACCTGCCCACAATAGAAGAGGAAGACAACAAATAAGCACTAATAAACAATATGCGCTAAGCCATTTCATTCCTTATACATTATATTTCCATTTTGATCACTATACCAACAGACATTTATTCACTTATTATTTACTATTCAAGATGCAGCGCTAAGGGACTTAGCGTCCAGCACTATGTGCAAACCAGCGCCAAGGGGTTTTTTGCCATGATGATTTACTGAGCATTCCCCAAAGGCCAATACTTATTTTTACCAAGTCGCCAAAATTTGCTAAGTCAATCCCTTACTTCACTTATAAGCCCCCTCCACTTACTATAGACTTTGTTTTTTACATTACCAACCATCCTTTGAACTTAAATTTAACTTCTTGCTTCACACCACTCAGAGTGGTATGAAAAGTTCTTGTTTTTACAAAATACTTTACAGCTATATTACAAGCTCTTTTGAAAACTGTTCAAGTTATATAACAAATTTACAAATTAAACGCCAGCAAAAGTTAGTGCCTAGTTGTCGTCGGAAGGAAGGCTGGAGTTGCGCAAGGGGAGGAGGTCACCTTCTTGGACATTATTCCTCCTGATAGTCGCAAAGCATTTCCACACTCCACCCCAATGTCAAATACTGCAAGTGCAAGCCCATCAGCTCCACCCACACCACCTCCCTCTCTCTTGCCAAAACCCTCTCCATGTGGGCAGTCTGTGCCCTCATCTCTCCAAAAACTCCACCGGTTCAAGGGGCACCACCAGGTGCGCTAAGTCCTCCCCCAGCCATTCAGAGGCCTCCTCAGTAACTCTTGGCACTGGAGGCAACGTCCACCAGGGGTCATACTAAATCTGTGCTAAGCATCATAATAAACAAAAAATGAAAAAAAAAAACTCACCCATGCCTCTACTCACTGCCTAGGCTCCCAAGACTCTGGCTCATCACCAGAGGACACATCCCATGTCGCTAGATTCTTAGCACCTCACTCCAGTAACCATGTCCACTGTGGCGACCTCTCGCCCCAAGGCTGTGCTTGGGGAGTCGCCTCTACTCCTATCTCCACCTCTTTCTTCTGCCCCTTGTCTTCTTGCCAAGCACCAACATCTTAAGGTGCCTCAGCCTGCCAAGTCCTCTCCTCCTGGCACCGCCTTGCTGGCCTCAATGGCTGCAGCAAGGCAGTGCGCCACCTCCTCCTCCTCTTCCAATTCTACCTCAGGTGTCACCGCCACAAGCGACACCACTTGCATCCTCTTCTTTCCCTTCTCCATGGGCTACAAAGGTGGAGAAGCCTTGCCCTTGCCCTTGCTGCCCTCTCTTCCCTCCTTGTCTTGGCATGTCAGTAGCGCCAAGCTCTTCTTGCTGATAGCAACAGTTTTGCCCTTTGCCTCTGTCTCCCTAGCCCTCTTCACAATGTCCTGAGCCCTCCTCACCAGCGCTGCCCTGTGGTACGTCCTCTCCATCATAGAGTTGAGGGTGTTACCCTGCTTGCGCATTTTGGCGCCATCCAGTGTACATGGCCTATTCGTGGCCGCACATCTGAAACAAGATGGAGTGCAAACAGGGTACCAACACTCCTCTGGGTCATTGTCTGCCCAGCACTTGTCACACTAAAAGAAATTGTCAGCAAGCACTAAGATAAGAAAAAGTCCTTACCGCTCCCCACTCCTCCTTGAACGCTTGGCACATCGCCAAGTCTACCATCACCTTACCTTTAGTCTCCTTCAAGACCACTCCAGCCCCCACCCCCATGTCCACTACCGCCTTTGCTCGCTTGGGAGCCCAGAAACGTGCCAACTCCTTGTCAGAAAAGTCTTGTTGGGTCGGTGCCTATTGCTAAAGGTCAGCAAAAACAGTGAGTTCAAAAAGATGTTGCTTCCTACCTCATACCTTGGTGCTTGACACCCTCTGCGCTTGGAGAATGGCTTAGTAGGGGACAACTTCTTGGTGGGCAACGCCAGTTCCTTAGTGCCACCTGTGGGAGCCTTTGTTGCTGCTGACATTGCTGCTTCCCTAGCAGCACCAGCTGTGACCTCAAGTGTCTTCTCCTTAGCATCCTCTCCCTCCCCTTGCCCTTGCTGTAACCTCTTGCCAGCACCTGTGGCCTCTCCCAAGCCCAATCCTTCTCAGGCCAAGGCCTCTAAGCTACTGGCAATGTGCCACTGCACATCCACCTCCGACTCTTTGGCAACCTCTTGCCAAAGTTTGTCTTGGCGCTGCAAGTCCTGTTCCACAAGGAGAGCAATGACCGCCTCTCTGGCGCAGCCATGTGGATTAGTGGTTAGCATGAACTCTGGTTTACCTGGCATCCTCTCAAAAGGCTAAGGATTCAAATCCCTGAACAAATACTTATCATATTTTTTCATTATTATTTTTGATTTATTTTACCTTACTTTCTTGACCCCAAGGTTTTACTGGCCTTGCCGCTGCACCCTGGTAACCACCATCATTTTACAACGCTGACATTTTGGTAATTTAATACCTACTTTTTGGCATCTTGACACGACAGACAGCTTAATTGGTGCTGCTAGGCATTGCTAAGATCTGATTGACATTTTTCTATATAAAAGATTGTTGGCTATTATTTACTTACCCAGTTTGCTGCTTTGACAACCCATGGGTCGCCAACAGCAACTTTGTTTACAATTTACTATATATACTATACTTATACCCTGCAAATAAAAAGTTACCTTCCAAGTTACCTTCACCCTCTATCTCTTACACTTGAGCTTCAGAGCTCAATTTTGTCTCTCTTAAGTTTACTCTATGCCAGAGCGTCATTGTACAGCACTTTGTTTTGCTGCTGGAAGTTTGCCAGTGTCCTAGTTCTCTACATGCCTTGCATCTACAGCAGGCATCTAGCGCTTTCATCTATGCTAAGCATTATCTTACACTCCCTTACTGCTGCCTTTTGCTAACTTGTCTTCTGGGATCCTGCCCGGCTCACCTCCACTAGCAAGCCCAACGCTATTTACCTTGTGATTGCCTACTCAGACACCACTTGGTACAATTTTGAGTGTCATCAGCGTAAAGAGTACTAGAGCACTAATGCACTTCCAATGACAAAACAAAGTGCTAAGGCAGCACCTTGGCAAAGGATAGACATGAGATAAGCTTAGTTGAGCTTCGAAGCCCAAGGTTGTAAGAGATGGGGTATAAGAGTAACTTGTTATTTACAGTAAGTAAGTATAATTTATATAAAAAGTGGTAAGGGAAGTTGCTGCTGGCAACTCTTGGTCACTAAAGTGGTGAACTTGGTAGGTAAACACTAGCCAATAATCTTTTATATAGGAAAATGTCAAACCAATCTTTGGTGATGCCTAGTGGCGCCAGTCAAGCTGTTAAAATGTCAAGAAGTAGGTATAAAAATCACAAAATTATTAAACTATCAGTGCCATCAAATGATGACGTTTGCCAGAGTGCTACAACAATGCTGGTAAATCTTCGGCAGTCAAGAAAATAAGGTAAATAAATGAAAAAATATATAGCACAATACGAGAAGCTTGTTCTAGGATTTGAACCCTAGCCCTTGTGGCAAGCACCAGGTAGACTATGTATTAGTCCACAAGCGTGTGCCAGAAAATGTATCAGTACTCTTTCTGACACAATTGCAGGCTTATCAGCATTTTGATGTAGATGAGGACGTTGTCAAGGTATATGCACACTACACCCTCCACAATGAAGTTTCCAAAGATGTTGTTCATCATTGTCTAGAAGGTGACCGGGCTATTGGTGAGTTTAAAGAACATAACAAGAGGTTTAAACAGTTCCTGGTTG
>JABCKQ010000294.1:0-10697 GCA_018857305.1 Termitomyces sp. T159_Od127 | reverse complement strand
ACTAGAGTACTACTTACTACTCTATGACTTATATACTATGCAGTAGGTAGGCCCCAGGGCTCAGGCCCAGGTTCCAGCGGTGGGTTGCGGCGCTGGGGCTTTGGGGTGAGACCTGGGGGCTGTGCAGGATGGGGTGGGGGTTGAGACATGTTATGCAGCGCAGAGGTCTCGCACTGGGAATGCAGAGACATGTGGCGGCAGGGGGTGAGGAGGGGAGCAGGAGTGAGGCGTGGCATGCAGAGGTCGGGTCTGTGGTGATGCGTGATCGTGATGCATAATGGGGGTGTCAGCATGGGCTGTGGGAGTGTTGGGTACTACCGGTGCTGGCGCTGATGTGGTGGTCACAGGTGGTGTGATAGCCAGGGCCGGCGCTGATGTGACAGTCACAGCGGTGATGGCCAGGGGGGATGCCAGTGGTGGCGGTGGCTGGTGGCGATGGCAGACAGTGATGGCCAAGGGTTGCCGAGGTGGTTTGCTGGGTAGCACTCCAGGCCCAGGGCGATCGTGGAGGTCGTTTTGGGGAGGGTTGGAGTCCTGGGGCCAGGGCTGAGTCCCGGGGTCGGGGCTAAGTCCCAGGGGTTGGTAGCGGGTTGTGACAGTTACATAACCTGGTTGGTATCACAACCTGCTATCAACCTCTGGGACTTAGCCCCGGCTTCAGGACTCCAACCCCCTCAAACCCACCTCCACAACTGTTCTGGGCCTGGACCGCTACTTGATCAACCACCTTGGCAGCCTCTGGCCATCACCGCCTGTCACCACCACCAGCCACCACCACTCCTGGCATCCCTTTGGCCATCATCGCCTGTGACCACCACATCAGCGCTGGCCCCAGCCATTCCCGACGCTTCCCAACCACAGCCACCATATCAGTGCTGGTGCCAGCAATACCCGGCACTCCTCCTGGCCATGCCAAGACACCTATTATGCACCAGATCACACATCACTACCAACCCAACCTCCACATGCCATGCTCCGCTTTTGCTCACCTCCCCACCACCCCACCACTACATGTCTCTGCACTTCCAAAGCAAGACCTTCTGTACCACATGACATGTCTCAACCTCTATTGCCACCTTGCACAATCCCCGTATGTTACATCAAGCCCCAATGCCGTGACTTGTCACCAAGACCTGGGCCTGACCCCTGGGGCTTATCTACCATACAGTATATAAGCCGTAGAGTAGCAAGTAGTACTCTAGTCTTGATATTACTGTACTTCTCATCTTGTTTCTTTATGTTTTGTCTCTGTCTCATAGTCTCATGTGTCCTGGTCTCCATTTTTTGACTCTGTTTCATTTTGTATTGTAATCATCTTGTATCATCTCACTCTCATTGTCTCTACTCGTCTCCTACTCTATATCTATCTCTGCTTTATTCTCTTTTGCCTCCAGCCTCTAAGTTCCCCTTTCCTCTTTTGTCTCTCACCTCAAGTCTTGACTCATTCTACTTTCCCTTTTCCCTATCTATCTTGACTCTTTTCCCTTTTGGCTTATTTGATCTCTGCATCTCTTGCCTCCATTCCCAGGACTTGCTAAGTCCCCACACTCATCCCAGCTCTCTATTCGCTAGTCTCTGGGACTTGCTCATGCACCAGTGCTTGCTCATTCCCTTCTCTTGCACCCTCAGGACTCATGCCTACCCCCAGCACTCATCCTCCACCCCTCCCTTGCACTCACCCCCCAGCCTGGCGTTATTGGTGAACCCTCACTCACACTCCTGGCCCCGCTTTGGTCTCCTACACCTCGAGCTCTTGCCAGTATGCTGCATCTGTGAACACCATGCACACCACATAAGGTATTTGCCCAGTGGACTGAGCCTCTGTGGTCAGCAGCACCTGACATAATATCAAGACTCCCACCTTACTCTACTGTTCACTATGGCCTTACCAGCTATCAGACTGATGCTTACAGAGGACCCATGCCTGAAAACTACTATGCCATGAGTACTCCACAGCCCCTGTATCCGGCTCCTCCAATCAAACATTACCCCACTCTTGTCTCTAGATATTGGGCTCCAGATCAGAATCAGGTACTCTATGGCCCCTCCATCAGCCAAGGTATTCCTTAGGACTGGCAATGCAACTCATTGCAGGCAACAGCAGGAACTCATCAATGGGTTCTACCCAGAGGTATGCTGGAGACACTGCCCAGTGCCTGAGCACCCTTAGCCCTGGCGCACACTAGTGCTGCCTTCTTTGTGGGCCAATACTATGCCCAACCTGCCCATGCTCCACCCCTGCCTCCTCAGGATTACCCTGACACCTACTACCTTCCTCAGCCTTGACCCCCTGCAGCACCCCCAATCTGCACACCCTCCTCTCTGCAAGGTCGTCTGCTAACTTTGCATATCTCTGGCGGAATTCATGAAATGTGCCCATGCCCTCTGTCAGGTTCCACTGACCTCGGGGGCTCAGTCTACTGGGCGAATCCACCTTATGGCTATTCACCATGTACAAACACAGAGCACCGGGATGAGCGCGAGGCGTAGGAGACCGAAGCAGGGCAGGGGAGGGCGCGTGGAAGAGTGCCGGGGGTGCCGGTGGGTGAGACAAGTGCCGAGGAGGGGGAAGGATGAGTGCCGGGGGGTCAGTGGCAGTGATGCGCAATCATGATGCGTGATGGGGGGGTCTTGGCGTGGGTCAGGGGTGACGGGTGGTGCCGGCGCTGATTGATGTGATAGCCGAGACCCGGCGCTGATGTGGCGGTCACAGCGGTGATGGCCAGGGGGTGCCGCGAGTAGCGGTGGCTGTGGCGTTGATGGGCAGTGATGGCCGGTGATGGCCGGGGGAGTTGGCCGGGTAGCGGTCTGGGCCCAGGGCGGTTGTGGGGGTGGTTTTGGGAGTGCTGGAGTCCTGGGGCCGGGGCTGAGTCCCGGGGGTCGGTAGCGGGTCGTGACAAAACCCCTACCAAGCATGTCATTGAAATAATCTTTTAGTGCATGGAGTTCAACTTCTGACATGTTGTAAATCTTGCCAAATGGGGGTGCAGTACCATTTTTAAGGATGATTTTGTAGTCATATGACCAGTGTGGAGGGAGCTCCTTGGCACTTCCTTTGGAGAACATGTCAGCAAACTCATGGTACTCTGAAGAAACTACTTGCAGTACGGTCTTTGAAGTTGATTTTGTAGTCATATGACCAGTGTGGAGGGAGCTCCTTGGCACTTCCTATGGAGAACACGTCAGCAAACTCATGGTACTCTGAAGAAACTACTTTGTGTAATATCTGTTCCTCTGTTTTTGGTCCTAGAGTAGTGGTGTCTGAACCTAGGTGTTCTTCTAGAAGCACCGGGGAGATGTGAAGCTAGAAGGCAGGGATGCCGTCTTGAATGATGTGGGTGAAGGAGGCTGGGTCAATGATTTTGATATTGAGGGCATCCAGGTAGAGGGGGTTGGGGGGCTGATCCACGACATTGATGTCTAGGATCATCCAAGAGTGTTGGGTGGGGTAATTTGGACCTTTATACTTATTGCATGGGATGTTGAGTAGAAAGGCCAGGAGTGCACCCAGGATGTGTCAAGGTGGAGGGAGGTCGCCAAAGTCATTCAGGAGTACTGTCGGGGCACCAGTAGCTCCAGCCTCACTGGGGTTGTTAGTGGATTGAAGGCCAAAGTGGACGGTGGCAAGACAGGCACCAGGCCTAATAAACTTCATAGTGAGGTCCCTCCAGTTGATGTTGAGGTTGACATTGCATAGCCAGAGTAGTCCTAATACAATGGAAGTGGTCTCCAGGAGCTGCGTGACCAGGAGGTTGATCGAAAACTGTAGACCATTGTCAAGAACAATGAAACTGGAGTGTGTTTTAGTGATAGGCCCAGCAGCAGTGGACTTACCATCAAAGAGTTGTAATTCCATTGGTCTATTGAGGGGATCATAGGTGAGGTTGAGCTGGTCACTGACAAATATTCTGGTGGCCCTGCTGCCAATGAGGGCAGTGAGGACTTGGGAGAATCCACCAAATTGGGCATTGAGGACGAACGACTAGGCGGACTTCAAACAGAGCTGCAGGGGAGTGTGGGAGTGGTCAGTGGCACTGGCTAGAGTGGTGACATTGAAAGGGATGGGCTCTAGTCCTAATATAATGGGGGTGGTTTCCAGAAGCTGCGTAATCAAGAGGTCAATTAGAAACCGTAAACCATTGTCAAGGACAATGGAACTGGAGTGTGTTTTAGTGATAGGCCCAGCGGCGCTGGGCTTACTGTCAAAGAATTGTAATTCCAACAGTCTACTGAGGGGGTTGTGGGTGAGGTCAAGCTGGTGGTCACTGACAAACATTCTGATGGCCCCACTATCTATGAGGGCAGTGAGGACTTGTGGGAATTTGCTAAGTCAGGTGTTGAGAAGGAACAACCAGGCGGACTTCAAACAGAGCTGTGGGGGAGTGTGGAGGTGGTCAGCAGCACTGGCCAGGGTGGTGATATTAAAAAGAATGGGCTCTGGGCGCTCCAGGGTTTGGCGGTCAAAGCGGAGTGTGAGATTCCACCAGTCAACATGGAGGTTGGTGGAGCAGAGCCAGGGGAGGCCCAGGATGAGGGGAGCAGGAGCATGCAAACGGATCACAAGCAGCCAGAGGTCTTGCTACTAACCATTAGCAAAGGTGAGGGTGGTCTGTATGTAGTGGGTGTGTCATGACCCACTATCGACCTCCAGAACTTAGCCCTGGCCCCAGGACTCCAACCCCTTCAAACCCACCTCCACAACTGTTCTGGGCCTGGACAAACCTCATCATGCTGTTGGATGTAGGCTTCAACCCATTGACAGCCCAGGAGGGAGGGAGGTGTGTGGATGGGTGGCACCACAGAGGGTCAAGGCCAGAGGAGATAGTAGGTTTCAGGGTAATCTTAAGGAGGCAGGGGCAGAGCAGGGGCAGGTTAGGCATAGTATTGGCCCAGGGCAAAGAAGGCAGCGCTGGCATGCACCAGGGCCAAAGGTGCCCAGGCACCAGGCAGTGTCTCCAGCATATCTCTGGGTAGGACCTGTTGATGGGTTCCTGCTGTTGCCTGCAATGAGTTGCATTGCCAATCCTGAGGGATACCTTGACTGATGGAGGGGCCATAGGGTACCTGATTCTTATTCAGGGCCCAATATCTAGAGACAAGAGTGGAGTAGTGTTCAATCAGAGGAGCTGGATACAGGGGCTGTGGAGTACTCATGGCATAGTAGTTTTCAGGCACAGGTCTTCCATAAGCATTGATCTGATAGCCAGTGGGCTGGTAGATGTGTGTGTGAGTGGCCATAGTGAACAGGAGAGTAAGGGAGGAGTCTTAATATTATATCAGGTTCCACTGACTACAGGGGCTTAGTCTACTGGGCAAATCCTTATGTGGTGTGCACAATGCCCACAGATGCAACATACTGTTGAGAGCGCAGGGTGTAAGAGACCAGAGCAGGATCAGGGGTACAAGCAAGGTCAAGCAAGGGATTGCTGGTCATGCCAGGGCAGGGATACAAGTGCTGGGAATGGGAAAGAGGGGTGGGAGAAGAGTGCTGAGGTAAGCACAAGTCTCAGAGATGCAAGGGGAGAGGGCAAAGCAAGCGCCAGTGTGCAAGCGAGTCCCAGAGCTAACAAATAGAGGGCTGGAGCAAGTGTGGAGACTTAGCGAGTCCTGGTGTCAAAGGTGGGAGATGCAGAGATCTAAGCAAGCCAGAAAAGGAAAGAGTCAAGATAAGATAAGGAAAAAGGAGAACAGAACAAGTCAAGACAAAGGCAAGAGATGGGAGAGTAGAGAAAGAACTTAGAGACTTGAGGTGGAGGAAAAGAGATAAAGCAGTGATAGATTTGGAATATGAAACAAGTAGAGATGAAGAGAAACAAGGCAATACAAGACAAGTACGATACAAAAATGAGATAGAGTCAAAAGTAGAAACCAGGACGTGCAAGACTAGGAGACAGAGATGAGACACAAAACACAAAACAAGAAGTATGGCAATATCAAGACTAGAGTACTACTTGCTACTCCACAACTTATATACTGTATGGTAAGTAGGCTCCAGGGCTCAGGTCCTGGTCCTGGTGACAAGTTGCGGTGCTGGGGCTAGAAGTGAGACCCAGGGATTGTGCAAGGCAGTGGCAGAGGTCGAGATATGTTGTGCAGCACAAAGGAAGCTCTGGAAAGGAAGGTCTTGCTTTGAGAGTATGGAGACATATAATGGCAATGGGGTGAGGAGGCGAGCGGAAGTGGGGTGTAGTGTGCAGAGGTCAGACCAGCAGTGATGCATGGTTGTGGTGTGTGATGGGGGCCTCAGCACAGGCTGGGGAGAGTGCCAGGAGTTGCCGGTGCCAGCACTGATGTGGCGGCTGTGGTTGAGGAAGCATCAGAGATGGCTGGGGCTGGTGCTGATGTGGCAGTCGTGGGCGATGATGGCTAGAGGGATGCAGGGGGTGGCAGTGGCTGATGATGATCTCAGGCGATGATGGCCAGGGGCTGCCAAGGTGGCTGGTTGGGTAGCAGTCTGGGCCAGGATGGACGTGGAGGTTGGTTTGGAGAGGTTGAAGTCCTGGGGCTGGGGCTAAGTCCCAGAGGTCAGTAGTGGGTCATGACAAGCAGTAGAGTTCCTGATGTACAACTTCAGAGAGTTCAGCAGCAGATGCCCATAACCTGTTAGAAACTAAACTGTCTCACTGATAGATTGGTAAGTAATCAATACCTCAGTTCAATGTATTATTGACTAAGAACAACCGTACCTGATAGATCGGTAAGTAATCAATACTACACAAGAGTGTTAGCAGGCACTGGTCCATGTGTGATGTAGTGACTTACTCTCAGTTCAATGTATCATTGACTGAGGATACGGTATGGTATTTGTCTGTATATATAGTAGGATATAACAATGGTTGAGGAGACAATGGTGTCTGGGTTTCTGGTGTATTGCATTGGTCTTGCTGATTGTATCGTAGGCCCCAACAGACAGTTGCTTTATTGTCCATGGAGGCTGAATATATGGCAATGTCCCATGCGATGCATGAAGCTATTGCAATACAATACTTCATTAGAGCTCTTGATCTTCCTATTCCTCAACCTTTTCCCCTTTTCTGTAATAACAAGAGTGCACGTGAGATTGCAAACTCTGATTCTATCTCTTCTCGCTCAAAGCATATCAATATTCGTTACCACTTTATTCGCGAGCACTTAACTTGCGGCTCATTTGATGCATCATGGATACCAATCACTGAAATGATTGCCAACATTCTTACAAAACCTCTTTCAAAGGATCTTCATTACAAATTCATTGCAACTCTTGGACTCTTCACAATTCCATGATTCCTATGACTATTTTGTCGCTGATGGGGTTGTGTCACGGGACTATGTCCTATTAGGTTCATCACCAATATAGTCACGTGCATATAGACTCATAGTTCGTTACCTCCTCAGTTGTTCTTAGCCACTTGGCTTGCACTGAGGAGGTACGTCACCATTATTATTGTTTCCATTCTGTCTCATACTTTACTCTAGACATTCCTTGTATTATTGTCTAGGTAATATAGTTGTTCTTAGCCACTTGGCTTGCACTGAGGAGACATTCCTTGTATTATTGTCTAGGTACGGCACAATAAAGAACAGAGATCGGACGGCTCAGGCACGCGGCGATGTACTCGATCATCCTGACAGGGAGGTTGAGCAGCGCGAAGCGAGGGGGAACGCCCCAGACGCGTCCCTCTTTTGAGAACGCGCTATTTGTATTTGCTTGATTTCGAAGGCATAGGCGTTCAAAGCTTCAAAATCAATCTTTCTCCTCACACATGCCTGGTCCTCTCCGCTCGTTGCCTCCACCCAGTAAGAAGAGAAAAATTAGAGATGATCCTCAATCTCTGCGGTCAATTGAGCGACTTGAAGCTGACTTGACTGAGGCCATCGCAACCAATACTTCCTTGAATCCTATAGCCGACCTCTTGGACCTCACACTTAAAAATAAAGAGGCCAGTGTGACCGCGAAAGCTATCTACGCTCTCTATAGGGTCTTTGTTCTAGTTATATCTGCAGACAAACTAGGTCTCAGTGGCGATGAAGCAGCGAAATTGGTGAAAACGTGGCTTTGGGATCGCCTAAATACCTACGTCGATTTTCTTGGCGGACTTCTGAAGGACCAGGAAAAGACTCTACGAGTAGGTCTTGCAGTGGATTCTCAGTACATGTATTGACATATATGACGTAGATGTCAGCTTTGCAAATCTTGTTATCGTTGCAGAAACATCTCTCAACGTCCTACTCAAAGTCCAGTCCATCGAGGCCGCAATTCCACCACTCTCACTTCCGAAAAATTGTTTCGTTCCTTCTCCTATGTCCACCATCCTCTCGTCACCGCACAACGCCAGAAGACGCGACAATTGATGCCGATGTACTGCATCAGTTTAACGAGACTTGGTTCAGCGTCCACGACGATATACGATGGTTCTTCCTTCGTGATGCAGCGTATGTTACCGGTCATCCTGTTGCATTCCCATTCACATGTGCCTTTCTAGGACCCTTCTCAATTCCACTTCGCCTTCAACTGCCCCAAATCTTCCACACAATTTGTTAGCAATCCTCGAATGCTTGGATACCTTTCCGACTGAAAAAGGTGAATTAAACTCGTGGTGGGTTGCTGAGATGGGGACCAAGCCGCCGAAACCTAAAAAGACATCCAAGAAAGGCGGCGAGGCCGAGTCTTCCGAGGACGAAGCAGAGCCTCAGGACGAGGGTGATGAGGATGACTGGCGTAAATTCTTTGACGAGGAACAGGAAGCGAAATACGACAAGCAGCAGGGTCCCGGAGCTCGTCTACACAAGCTTACGATACACCAATCTCTTCACGCTCTCGCATCGCACCGTGCAGTGTTCACGCGAGCATGGCTGGCGCTTCTACCGCGGCTGTCAGTTACAGAGGATGGAAAAGCTCTAACGATGCGTGCACTGAATTTCATGCACCGTGGAGTGATGCCTCACCTTACACGGCCGGTCCTAGTTATGGACTGGGTGGGTGCGTCGGTGGACTACGGTCTGTTATGGATCATATATCTTTCAAATCAGCTATTCACGATTTTACAGGAGGCACGGTAGGCCTTCTGGCTTTGAACGCGTTGTTTGTGCTCATCAAAGAGTACAATCTGTAAGTCTGTAGTCTTATGTCCCGAGCCTGCTCTGACATCATATAGCGACTACCCTTCATTCTACACTCGCCTCTATGCATTCCTTGATCGCGATGTACTACACCTCAAGCATCGAGCGCGATTTTTCCGTATGACTGAGCTTTTCCTCAGTTCCACGTATGTTCGTTCCTATATTGCATGCAACCAATATCATTCTTCGTCCCTGTAGACATTTGCCCGCCAACCTCCTTGCGTCCTTCGTCAAGCGTCTCTCCCGACTTTCCCTCACTGCCCCCCCTGCTGCTATCGTCATGGTCGTACCCTTCACATATAACATCCTAAAACGACACCCTGCCTTGATGTCCATGATTCACCGCGTGGACTCGGAAGATCCGTCGAACGGTAAGCGTTGGACCCAGACGAGATTCAATAATCTGACCACCACTGTAGATCCTTTTCTTCCGGACCAAGTCGACCCGCTACACACACAAGCCCATCTCAGCTCGCTTTGGGAACTACTGTCGCACCGTTCCCATTATCACGCAAGCGTCGGAACACTCGTAAAGATCTTTTCTGAAGCGTTTACGAAACCCAGCTATGCTATGGAGGATTTCCTGGATCATACTTATGGAACTGTGAGTGAAATTGCCGTCAATTGGTGACCAGCTCACAGAGAATCGCAGCTTTTCGAAACAGAGGTAAACAGGAAGATTAAGAAGGATCCCGCACTATCTTTAGAGATGGGTCAAGACAAAGAAATATTTCCTATCACCCCTGAGGCGAAAGAGGCAGAAGGGGAAGGTGAGGTGCGGATAGAGGGAGATGTTGTCAGTGAATTGTGGTCTTTTGCATAAAAATAGAATCTTTAGAATTCTGAGGCAGCGCAATGTTAAAAATGATTGTTGCCAACCAAAATTCAAATTTTCTCAGAAAAGCCTGTCTTACTTTCTGAGACGTTGTATCAATGGCTTTGCCTGCAGAGGAATATGGATTTCTTTGCAAGACGTCGCAATCTTGCGGACCAAGCAGACGCGTATACCAAGCTACATAATGGAGTGAGAACATCAGAAATCTTGTATATATCGCAGCAATTTCAGTTCGCACTATTAACCCAAACTACAAGGGTCTAATTTGAGACCATCAGAGTAAGCAAGTCCGCGTTGTCATCGAACAAGGAAAAGAGGTAGATTGATGACCAGGTAAAATTGTTGACGATAGCGTATCTGGGTGGGAAGGGACGTAAATAGACTCGGAATAGACTCTATTTAGTGAGAAAGATAGCTGCCATTTGTTCAGCAATCATATCCAACTCTTCGTTTAAATAACGGTGGTAAAGCGAGAGTGCATCACGGAAGCCATGAATCGGGGCACGAATGTTGACTTTGACAGGCGCACAGAGTCCAACAAGGTACGCATCAAGACACAATGTCAGATAACGGTCAGGATGGCATTTGTGTTCATGGTCCGTGTAATCAGCTGGCATAACATCTGGGTGCCTGGACACCTCAGTCGGGATTTGTTAATGATACAGAGACACACTCACTTTTGCTTATAGTGCTCTAAGGAATCTGACCAGGGAATCGTCCTCTTGCATTCATTGCAAATCCAGCATTTATCATGGTATGCTGC
>JABCKQ010000293.1:0-10706 GCA_018857305.1 Termitomyces sp. T159_Od127 | reverse complement strand
CTGCTTCTTGAAGCTTTCCAGCTCTTTGTAGAGTAATTCCAAGATTATTCATGCTAAGAAGAGTATGAGGGTGATTAGTCCCCCATAATGCTTGATAATAAGCCAGCAGCTGTTGTTGGATCTGTTCAGCTTCTTGTATTTTTCCTGCTGTTTGTAGAGTTATTCCAAGATTGTTCATGCTACTAAGAGTATCAACATGAAGGTGTCCTAGTGCTGCCTGCTGAATACCCAGAACATATTTCTGGATTTGCTCAGCACTTTTAAGTTTTCCAGCCATCTGAAAAGTCATTCCAAGATTGCTCATGCCAAGAAGGGTATGTAGATGATTTCTGCCTAAAGTTGCTTGTTGAATAGTCAAAATCTGTTGCTGTATTTTTTCAGCCTCTTGGAGCTTTCCAGCTCTTTGTAAAGTGCTTCTAAGATTGTTCATACAAATAAGTATCTCAGAATAATTATCTTTCCATGATGTTCAAAGAGCAGCCAAAATCTGTCGCTGAACTTGTTCTGCTTCTATTAGCTTTCCAGATATGGAAAACCAGTGGCAGAGCAAGTAGCAGGGATGAGATGGGCAGGGCTGAATTTATCTGCCTGGCAGCCCTCTGGTTGCATCAGCAAAACAAGTCACATAGGAAACCTTAGCATTGTGATTACCAAGAAGTACTGGGATGGTTCAGCTAGTAAAATCAGGTGAGGCTGGTGTGGTTTGGCTAACATTGGATGAAGGTCAACTCCTTGATACAACCAAGCATTCATTCACTGGTCGAGGGTGTAGAGGGGGTTTAGTCACATGGAGCCTTGGGTTTGAAAACTCCTTGCCTAGTAAATAAAGAGATGTGATAGAACATCAATGGCAAATAGCAAATGGGGTTAAGTCAGAGAGAGTGAACAACTACGACACATACTGTAGTGCTCTATAAACAATTTCCATGTATTCAGCGCTCAAAATAAATGCTGGTCTGGAAGGGTGGGCACATATACCCCAAAGAGTTGAATAAGGAGCAGGTGGAGCAAGAAGAGGCCCAGACATTGCTAAAAAAGCTTATGGCTAATTCAATGAATAGGCCAGGAAAATACTGCTAAAAATATTCTATTTTGCAGGCTGCCTTTATATATTACATTGGTGGCTATGCTATTACTAATACTTTTTAACTAATCAAGCCCTGGTAAGCAAAGGAGTATGACTAACAATAATTGATGCTGATTCAAGTCCACATATATGACTCATCAAGGCTGAGTACTAGAAGACAGAAGGAGATAGGTCAGGCCAAGAGGTTAGTCAGAAGTCTTATGAGTGGGTGCATTCTTCAACTAAGCTTAGAATAGAGTTGGACACAGTTTAAAGACTGGTCCCCTTACAACTTCACACTTGATCCAAGAGATATAAAAAAATTCAAAGCCCATAAAATTATTCTGTAGTACATGTGTTATACATATTCAAAATTAATAAAGAATGTGCTGAGAATTGACCAAGATATTACAATTACAAGACAGATGTGAGGTATCAATAACTGGGGCATGTGTAAGGTGTGAATCACTTATAACTCAGTTCAAATATTGAGCTTGATAGATTTGACTATACAAATACCTCTTATATACATTGAGAAAGAATTGTATGGGCTCCAATTCTAACTTACATGTAGCATATGCAAGAAATAGATCAGACTTTAAAGAATATGCCAAATTGTCACACAAGCACATGACATTGGAAGTGGATGGATGCTCCATACCTTAGCTAACCTTAACCTCAAAGGTGCCAAAAAGAAAAGTTCCAGAAGGTTCAGAGGTCAGACAGAAATAGAAAGCTCCTCTGGAGATATTCAGAGGTTCCCTAGTAAAGCTGAGCTTAAAGTCAGGCTTTGAGCTCAAGTCAGTTTGTCACATTACTATTGATCATATAAAGACACCTCAATTGATGTCAATACTTCATTATACATGCTCAATTGCTTGCAGCTACCTGCATGCTTCTCAAGGACTTATTTGAATCCTGCTAACCACTTACAAACTTAGAAAACTATGTCTGTCTTTGATAACATGATGCCTTTATTTGATATTATAAACTAGGATCATGGTTCAGTTATCTCAGTCTATCTAGAGTAGACTGGATCTCTATCAGGTGATGGATATGAGTATTGAATGACAAGATGAGAAATTGAATATTAAGAGTATTAATATAAGATGTACTCATCATTTGACCTTGAAGCAAAAGTATTTAATACAATGAAGATGTACTGTAAAACAGAAACTAAGGCCAATAGCATTTAGCTATTTGTCATTCCTTATCTACTAAGCTGAAAGTCAAGACCTGTTTCTGTATTTCTTCAGCTTCTTGGAGCTTTCCAGCCCTTTGTAGAGTTTTCCCAAGATCATTCATGCTGATTAAAGTGTCAGGATGTCTATTTCCTAACACTTCTTGCCGAGCAGCCAAGACCTGTCTCTGCATTGTTTCAGCTTCTTGGAGCTTTTCAGCCCTTTGTAGAGTGTTTCCAAGATCATTCATGCTGATAAAAGTGTCTGGATGTCTGTTTCCTAACACTTCTTGCCGAGCAGCCAAGACCTGTCTCTGCATTGTTTCAGCTTCTTGGAGCTTTCCAGCCCTTTGTAGAGTGTTCCCAAGATCATTCATGCTGACAAAAGTGTCAGGATGTTTGTTTCCCAACACTTGTTGCTGAGTAGCCAAGACCTGTCTCTGTATTGCTTCAGCTTCTTGGAGCTTTCCAGCCCTTTGTAGGGTGTTCCCAAGATCATTCATGGTGATAAAAGTGTCAGGATTGCTGTCTCCTAACACTGTTTGCTGAGTAGCCAAGACCCGTCTCTGTAGTTCTTCAGCTTCCTCAAATTTTCCAGCACGTTGTAGGGTGTTTGCAAGATTATTCATGCTGATAAAAGTGTCAGGACTGTTTCCTAATGCTGCTTGTCGAGCAGCCAAGACCTGCCTCTGTATTTCTTCAGCTTCTTGAAGCTTTCCAGCCTTTTGCAGAGTAATTCCAAGATAACTCATGCTGATAAAAGTGTCAGGGTGACTGTTTTCTAGCACTTCTTGCCGAAGAGCCAGGACCTGTCTATGTATTTCTTCAGCTTCTTGGAGCTTTCCAGCCCTTTCCAGAATAATTCCAAGATTATTCATGCCAATCAAAGTGTGAGGATGATTTTTTCCTAGTACTTCTTGCCAACTAGCCAAGACCTGTCTCTGTATTTCTTCAGCTTCTTGGAGCTTTCCAGCCTTTTGTAAAGTAAATGCAAGATTATTCCTTGCGGTCAAAGTGTCAGAGTGACTGTTTCCAAACAATGATTGCTCAGCAGCAAAGATTTGTCTCTGTATTTCTTCAGCTTCTTGGAGCTTTCCAGCCCTTTGTAGAGTGATTGCAAGATCATTCATGCAAACAAAAATCTTAGGATGACTTTTTCCTAACACTGCTTGCCGAGCAGCCAAGATCAATCTCTGTAGTTCTTCAGCTTCTTGGAGCCTTCCAGACTCTTGCAACATGATTCCTAACATGCAATACCAGTAATGATCTCTATTATTTTTTGTTGTTGTAATTCCTAACATTCTTTGCCAATATTTATACATATCAGGGTTTGGTCTTTCAACACCCTTTAAGATTTTTTCTACTTCATCAATTCCTTCACTCCACAACTGTGCTTTGAATAGAAACTTTGCAACTACCTCTGAGACTTTCAGCTTTACTGATATCTTCTCTTGTTGTAACTTTCTCACATGGGGTAACCACAATTGAACATCATTATAATCAAAGTCTTTTTGACTCAAGCAATAGTAAATTTGTGATGCCCAGCAACACACCTTCTCTTTCTCTTTTTCTGTTAAAAATTCATAACAACAATGTTGAACTAATTGATGCATTGTTATAAGATTTTCTGCAATTCTTTCAACTAGTGAATATGATGTAAGCAATTTGATTGTTTTGTTTACTAGTTTTTCACTCCACTGTTGTTGTTCATTAAGAAATAAGCTCAAGCACTGTTTAAGTTCCAGAACAGGCTTTTCTTGACTAGCATCTATAGCATTCCATGCTCTTTGTAAGAGGTCTATAGGAATTTTGCTATAATGACAAATGCTCCAAATGTTGAGTATTGTTTTTGCTCTTTGAGGAAGCTTGTCATAGGTGATTTTCCATAAGGCATACAATGACCGTTGACAATCATCAATACTTTGTTTTGGACTTTGCATCAAAAATATCTTTCTGTTCAATTTATACTTCTCAATATATTGAGCAAATCCTAACCATTTTTCTTGCAACAGATAGCAACCAGCTTGTACAATAGCCAAAGGCAAAAAGCCAAGTTCTTTAACTAGATCCTTAGCTTCTTCATAGGAGAATTCTGATCTGCCACAGATCTTTTTCAGCAGGTCAATTGAATCTTCTTCAGTTAATATTTCAATCTTATCATTATGATTTGGTGCATGGATGATACATTCTTTATTTCTTGTAGTAATGATGATGTTTCCATGTTGACAAAAGGGGAAAAAAGGCCGAAGGTCAAGCTCCCAATCATCTGCATTGTCAAAGATCAACAGCCACTCTTTTTGCTGATAGGAAAGCAGCTGGAGACCAGCAGAAAGGCTAGGCTTAGGTATTTTTGCCTGACTAGCAATAAATTTAAAGAATTCTTCTATTGAAATCCTTGAGCTTGCATCAACAAAATGTACAGATGTAAATCTAGACTGACAATCAATGACAAGACAACAAGAGGCTCTTAAACCTGACTCACCTGTGTCCATACTCAGTCACAAATTTCAAAACAAGTTGTGTCTTTCCAGCTCCACTCATACCATACAAAACATATCTTTTTTGCACTTGAGAGATGAGATCTATAAAAAAGTATTTGTGTAATTTTTCCAAAATATCCTTTCTGCCTGTAAAGACTCCAGTAGCAGCAGGAGTCTGATAAATATCTTGCCTAGGAGTATTGATAAGATTGTGAGAAAATGAGGGGCCATTTAAGTTTTCAACAGATATTTTGTTAGGACAGTTGTGCAGAGCCTGTACTATACTATGAATCTTTTTTTCAATAGTAGATTTAAGCAAGTAAGACTGAGTATGAGTCTTAATTTCTGAAAACTTTTTCCAATCATCCCAAGCACATTTCTGTAATCCTTGTTCAACATTAAGTCTGAAAAACACATCAGGAACATGTTGATATTGGTCCTCCAACTCCTCAGCAATTTTTTCACTATCAGCTACAGCTTGACTAAGACTATCCAGCATATGTTTCATATCAGTTTTTTGCACTGAAGGAGGATCCAGCTTTCCAGCACCTATACTGACAAAACAGGCCACTAGTGCAGAATGACCAAATGCAGATTCTGTCTCCTTAATAACAGATCTGCTTGGATTGTTATATCCAAAATTACCAGCAATGAAAGATTCTGGAATGCCTCCATCAGTGATCACCACAGGCTTGAAAAATTCAGGATTAGCAGTAGTTGCACGTGCTGCTTGCACAATAGTGCAGTTGGGGCCTGGATTTGCACCCACTATGTATGAACGAAAACACCGTGGTGTCATGTTAAAAGCTGGAAGTGCCACAACAAAACTAGAGATAGTCCAGGTTATGCTCTATCCATTACAAAAGTGATACACAAACCTTTTACAACTTTGGGAATCATAATCTTGCAGTAGAGCATTTGGTGACAATCCAGAGGATTTAATCATTGCTTCCATGCTAGCCTCAAAGACTGAGGCTCTGAACTTCTCATTTCCACTTTGCCACTTCTTATCTGAGAAAACCTTAGAACAGAAGGTAACATATTCCTTGATGGCCTGGTCAATTGGCATCTTGAGCCGTCCAAGCATCAGTGCAATAAGTCTAGATGATCAAGCCTGGGAAAAACACAGAACTGAAAATCGTATGGGACGTACCCTCCTGTTCCAACGCCGCCAATCATATCAAAATACTCGCAGGGCTTTGGTGTCACGGAAGCATTGGTGATGGACTTTATCCTGTTCATAAGCTCTTCTATGATCAGAAGCTCGGAGAGACCACGAGTACCCCCATCATCTGGGGTCCGGTATGTCACATCCAAGAGGGAGCATGAAGGAAAAGAATCAGCCTACCGAGGGCTAGAAGCCTTAACGGTCGACGGGAATTTGGAGTGTTTGTGCTTTGCATGGTGATGATTCTGGCTTGCTATTGAAGATGGGTGTGAGGATTAAACTTGAAACTAGAACGATTCTTACCATTTGTAATCTCACGCTTTGACCACCTTGTCATACTTAATGCGGCAAGATGTACTCAGTCATCTACCAGAGATATCTTGAACAGCATGTGATTTTGTGGACTTACTCACATGTAAATAAGAAATTGGCTCAATGGGTCGTGACTACGAACAATACTTTGAACAGCATCGTTGCCAGGTATCTAGATCACGAGTAAATGCAATCAAATAGCAGTATGAAACACTAGCTATCCATGCAAGTAAGTCATGGACAATCTGAGTATCGTGGAGAAGTTCTATCTCCACCCCATAATTTCTGCTGTCGGGCTTGTACTCCTACGTCCCCACGCAACATCGCCAGCGTTATCTGATTCACCCCTGCACACTTCCCGAACCGAATAGTTGTCATGGACGTGGTTTGGACACGTCATTATCCTCATTACAATCTTTCGACTACCCTAGTCTTTGGATCGCTCGAAATGACTTCCGTGTGGGGTTGACTTCAAGTACGAAGATTACTATGTACGACGTTACAAAAGTTTCATGACTGCATTCTTAGCTTGCCTCATTACTTTACAGTACGTTCTGCAGTCTTTCTCCATTTTCCTTGTCTGATGCCATGTACCACCTAGCTAGTCAACAGAAGACAAGATGCTTTCGTTAAAACATGGGCAGTACCCCCAGAGAACTCGCAGACCCTCTTCTCAAATCCTCGGGGCCACGCCAAGCAGTATTATTTCACTAAACATTCACAACCCAAATGTGTGGCCAATGTTCTGCTTTTTGTGCGTGTCTGCGTTTCTTGCGATGGCACATCAAGCGAACCGAGGCCAATAGGAACAACCACGACAACGATTCTGTTCCGTGTGATGAATGTGCCGAGGGCCAACCAGATGATGCTGGCTATGTTTAGTGGGGATGCACAAGAATACAAGCCTGACAGCCGGACTTCATGGAGTAGACACAGAACGATATTCACCAACGACGCACACTTAATGGATGGTGATTCACACTCAAAGAGCCCAAAATATTTGTTTGTATCTATTCATCTAGATACCTGCCAACGATGCTGTTCAAAGTATTGTTCGTAGTCATGACCCATTGAGTCAATATGAAATCGCATGCTTGTGTTTGTGTTTGGTAGTTGTGTGCACACATCCTGCCGCATCAAGTATGACAAGGTGGTCAAAGCGTGAGATAAGAAAATGGGTAATCCATTCGGGTGTTAAGTTCGATTCTCACACCCATCTTTCAGTAGCAAGCCAGAATTATTACCATGCAAAGTACAAATCTTCCAACTTCCCGAATATGTTACCTTTTGTTCTAAGGTTTTAACCCTTATAACATCTCTGTTGGAAATCTAAAAGGCCCCTTGTTGCCTGGCAATCTTATTGATGCTTCTATGCAAGATATTTCTCAAATTCCTGCTGCTACTGTAGCCTTTACAGGCAGAAAAGCTATTCTGGAAAAATGACACAAATACTTTCTTATAGATCTGGCGGAGGAGTCCGTATACCATCGCATTGGATTCTTGTAGAGATGTTCGGCTGATCAAGTTTGTGACTGTTCAGTTGTATTTTTCTTGTACAAGGCTACATCAAGTACCGTGGTCACCTCTCCTTCAAGTCAGCCTCAATCTCATGGCAAGCTTCCAATGACAAGGTGGTCAATATGGTAATACTCATGGATCCAGGAAAGGTGACAATCTCTGTACGTCCATGACAGGTGCAACTGTAGTGCTGATATTGCGTTTCCTCAGAAGCAACACCGCTGCTCATATAATAACTCTGATCTCCCCTACGCAACAGTTAACATTTCCACTCAATTCATCAGTCCATTGGTACCCACAAACTGGTGCTAATTGTTGTCCTACCATTCAACAATAAACCTCCTCCAAGAGACCTCTAAAGGCTTGCTATCAATAAGGACTACAGAGAGACCTCTGACCAGGATCCAGATTGGAATTTATACCAATGTCATTAGCATTTTAATGATTGTGAGCCTGTTTTCAAGGAATGGTTGACTAAAATGATATCTAAAACAGGGACTTTCAAGACTCTGGTATTATACCCAGGTGGCGCTGGACAAAAACCTTGAGTCCTAATTCCAGTCCCCAAAGAGAATTTTAGGATTGTTTTCAGGTTTTATTTCACTTCCAATTTTGATTCCAGATTGATTCTCAGCTTTGATCTCAAATTCACTTTGAATTCTATTTTTATTTCATTCCATGTGTCCTCACAATGACTATGTAGACCTCAACTAACCAACTTGATATGCTACCGCATAGGACTGCATAGGCCTGCAAGGGACTTGACACAGCATGCTCATAGAGAGAACTATTACAAGGTTACCACTATGCTATAGTAAATATCACCCAGTTTTTGAGCACCTTGGTTGGTGGATGTTTTGGTGGGGAGCCTGCTTGGGATGAGATGTTTGTGTGGTGTGGAATATTGATGCCTGTGTTATGAGTGTGCAAGGAATTTCATTTCCATCTCTGACTATCTGACTGAATGGCTTACAGGTTTGATTTTCCAAGTTGATTGGTGCATAGACAGCTCACCTTCTGGTTTTGCCCATTTGGGTTTTCACAATGTTTGAGAGGCTGATGAAAGAATCTGTGGAGATTTATTGAAGCAGAGTTGAGGGTCAGCCAAGTGGAGGAAGAGCTTGCAATTTCCAGGTGTGAGAGCATTGTTCCAGTTATGGTTGCATCACTAAAATGCTCACATTTGCAAAATTGGTTTCAGAGACTTTCTTAGAGTCTTTACAGATGCTGCCAAATCAGATTATCAAGCAAGATTCAGGAGGAATCTAAGGACAGCTAATTCAATGGTCTCTGCTGTCATGACCTGCTACTGACCTCCAGCACTCAGCCCTGGTCCCAGGACTCCAGCCTCTCCAAACCAGACCACTACACAACCAACCACCTCAGCAGCCCCTGACCATCACTGCCCGTCACCATCACCAGCCACCACCATCCCTGGCACCGCTTGGCCATCACCACCTGCAGCTGGCACATCAGCACTGGCCCCAGCAACCCCCAGCCTTCCCCACAGTCCATGCCAAAGTCTCTTCTAGCTACCACCAAAATGCCCATCACACATCACAATCATGCATCACCACTGGTCTGACCTCCACACACCATGCTCCATTCCCGCTTGCCTCCTTGCCTTGTTGCCATTCCATGCCTCCATGTTCCAAAGCAAAGCCTTCCTTTGGGAGCTTCCTTTGCACCACATGACATGCATTGACCACCACCACCCTCTTTCATGATCCTCAGGCTTCATCTCAAGCCCTGGCACTGTGACTTGTTACCAAGGCCTAGACCTGTGCCCCAGGGCCTACTTACCCTCCAGTATATAAGCTGTAGAGTAGCATTGAGTACTCTAGTCTTGATATTGCCATACCTTTTTGTCTCTAGTTTCATGTTTCATTCTTATTTTCTAGTCTCACATGTTCTAATTTCCATTTTTTGGCTTATCTCATTTTTGTTTTGTACTTGTCTCATATCGTCTTGTTTCTCTCACCTCCACTCATCTCATATCTCTTAATCTAATCTCTGCTTCTCATTTTTCTCTTTGCCTCAAGCCTCTAAGTCTCTCAACCTCTTTCCTCTCTCTCTCTCCTCTTGCTTCAGTCTTGACTCATTTCATTTTCCCTTCCATCTCTTGTCTTGACTCTTTCCCCTTTTGGCTCACTTAGATCTCTGCACCCTCTGTCTCTGATCCCAGAACTTGCTAAGTCCCTTTGCTCGCCCTGGCTATCTGATCATCAACTCTGAGACTCACTCTTGCACCAATGCTTGTCTTTCACCCTTCCCTCACACCCCTTGGACTCATGCTCACATAGCACTTGTCTTCCAACCCCCTTCCTCATCCCTGGCACTCACACTCTTGCCCCGGTGTGACTGGTGACCCCTCGCTTGCCCACTGCTCACATCCCTGGTCTTGCCCCTGTTCTCACATGCCCCATGCTTTCAACAGTACCACTGCATTTGTAGGCATTGTGCATGCCATGTGAGGATTTGCTCAGTGGACTGAGCCCCTGTGGTCAGCAGAACCTGACAGATTTGGCAAATCCTCTTCAGATGCATTGAGATTGATCCTAGGAATCAGCACTGTAGACCCTGTAAACTTGGCATCTCACTAATCAGCCTGCACATGAGCACTCTGGATTTGATCTGAGTGACATTCATTCTTGTTCCCTTGCAAGGGCCTTTGGTTGGATCCAAATTTCTAAGCAACATCATATGAACACCAATCTTCAAAGTTAATTTAGTCAATGGAAATCCACTGCTTCTCAAAGAGTTGAGATATTCCACAGGATATAGTGCCAGGCCATTAGCCTCTCCATCATCTGACTGGATAGAGTCTGCACTCTGCAGAATCTTTTCTTCCCCTGGAAACCTCTGCAGAACCTCTGAGTTGATGTCATCTATGTCAGAGTTCTTGCCAGAGAGAATAGTCCTGTCCAAGTAATACTGATCATTATGGTGATGATCAATATCAGGATAAGTGGAAGAAATCAA